>JARYGA010033264.1:0-42772 GCA_030545235.1 Helianthus tuberosus | reverse complement strand
GACATAATTTAACGAAAAACGCAACCGTACAACCAAACGAACTGATATCCATGACACTTTCGGATAAAAACCAAGCTACATATGCTTTAGCGCCCTTACGTAACCTAAAAAGTTGGTTAACGGGGGTTAAATGCGTCAAAACTTAACAAAACATGTGCAGGGACTATTTTTGCCAAACTTCGAAACTTCTGATACATGTGGTGGTGTCACGCAATGACAGGGGACTCCGCCCTGTCGCGCAACGCGAGCCATTGGTCTGAACAGAAACAGAATTCCCAGCAACAACTGGTTGTTTGTATGATTTGTTTTGATTTTTTTTTTTATATTTTATCAACCTTGATGGCCAAGATAAGCGTTTTCCATGCCTTTAAACCTAAATCAAACACTTGTTGCAATCCTATACATCCTTGGAGAACACTCATAACACTTGTCATAATCCTACACCTCCTAAACAAGTATAAATAGCCATTCATTTCACTTCACAATTTGCTCATTCATTCTCTTCATCACTCCCACATTCTTGGAGCTTGCTTCCATATTTGGAGGCCTCCCACTTGAGATCTTAAGTGTTTCCAAACACAAGTAAGTTCTCATCCTAGTCTATTTTAATTCTTTTAGCCATTTTGAGCTAAAAGTCAAACAGTTTAACTTACTGTTTGACTTTCGGTTTTGACCATAATTGGTCAAAGCAAAGTTCAATTAAACTTTGCAACGTGATCGCAATCACGAAGGTTATAACCCCTTGCGATTATGCCTAGTAATTACCACGTTTACTAGTCGAAGTGACGAGTCAAAGTTTCGGTCAAGAATGCACATTTTGTGCATTTTACGACGGAACTATTTTTGGGTATCAAAACACTAAGTTTTGATACCAAGTCAGTTTCTCAACTTAGTTAAACATGTTTTGACATGTTTAACTCGCCACTTCTAGTTTAGTGCTTGTTTAGAGTCGTAAGTAGAGCGGTCTTGACCACCGCTTTAACTTTTGAATCCGACTCGTTTGGTCGATCTTAGGACCCGACCAAAAATATATTAGTGACCATAGTTATATAGGGAACAACCCTTTGAGGTTATACCATATGGTCACGTCATTTGGATTGTTATATGATAAGTCATTCCTATATGCCTAAAAATGACCAAAATGCATGTTTTGCGCATAACTCCATTTTAATCATATGTAACCAACTTTTTGACATATAAAATGATGTGGAAACTTTATTAAACTTATTTTGGCATATAAGACTTATCATAGGACTTGTTTGACCATCCAAATGCGTTTTTACATAAATGACACGTTAAAGTAGCGTAAACTACCTTAACGGGTCAAAACGGGTCAAAAGCACTTAGGTTTCATTCCAAATCAGAATGTTAAGTTTAGTAAACCATTTCATATGAGTTCCAACACTCATTTGGTTTACAAGACTTCATTCTATCTGACTCCTCGATTTATGCCCCGTTACACTAACATAGTATCCTATACGCTAGGAACCACTACAACATTTTAACACTTGATCCTTTGAGCTTTGTTATATCATTTGGACAAGACTTATACACAATCCCAAGTGGGTACATAGTTTCCCTCTTTTACGCTTTTCAAATGTTTTGGGGTGGGGTGATTCATATGTGTAACCGATTTATTTTCTAATGTATGGCAAATATGTGTTTACTAAGTGCTTTTTATGTATTATTCTGATTATGCAAACATGAAAAATGAGAACACAGCCTTATAGGATCTATCTATCTTCATAGTTAGATTCTTGTAGGATATTTGAAGTACAATCTTAAATCTTTCTATCTTCATAGCGAGATTTCTAAGAAGTTCTTTACACGACAATGGTTATTGTTTATGTGTAGAGATTGTTGGTGATTTAGATAATGAAACTAGAGTAATACAATAAGGACATGGTGGATACGCCGCTGGTACTTCCTATATATAAGTGTGCTTATTGTATTACCCTTCGTGGCATTATCCCGAATCACCATTAGGACTTAGGATGTTATGATTCAATGATTCAATGTTCGATTATCCAAATCCTTATAGTATCTATCTATCTTCATAGATTGATTCTTATAGGATGTTTAAAGTGCTAATTTGGAGTCCTTGTTTGGATTCATTATATACTTTAATGCGTATGTTAAGATTCAATGTGACCAAATCGATTCCTTATAGCATCTATCTATCTTCATAGATTGATTCTTGTAGAATGTTTAAAGTGCTAATTTGGAGTCTTTGTTTGGATTCATTATGTACTTTAATGCGTATGTTATTATTCACTATGACCAAAACCGGATCCTTGTAGTATCTATCTATCTATCTTCATAGTTAGATACTTGTGGGATGTTTAAAGTACAATTGAAGTCCTTGATTGGATTCATTGTGTACTTTAATGCGTGTTTACAAGTTGATGACAAGTTGATGATTATGTGTTTATCTGGTTAGTAGTGATTTAGATAACGAAACGAGTGTAATACCATAAGAACATGGTGGATACGCCACTGGTACTTCATATATATAAGTGTTCTGATTGTATTACTCTTGTAGCGTTATCCGAATCACTTTAGGATTTTTGTGTACAGTTGATTCAATGTTCGATTATTCAAATTCTTGTAGAATCTTCCATATTTTCATATGTTAGATTCTTAGAAGGATACCCAAAGTATTATTGTAAATCATTGACTTGATTTCTAATGAAATTCACACGAGTTTTGACCGATTTCAATATTGTTATTATTAGTCCTTGATTAGATTTCTAATAACACACGCACAAGTTTTATGACCGATTTCAATGTGATTACAAAGATCAAAGTACAATTTTCAACGGCATAAAATTACCTAGTAATAATCATATTGCCATATACAAAACTCTTTTTGTCACAAGTTTACACAATCAAGATAATGTATCACAATACTAAACCTTTTTGCCATTCCTTAGCTTCAAAGATTCCATTTTCAAATAACAATTCTCGTAGCTGTTAAAGTATTGCAATACCAAACTTTTTGCCATTTATTTGGCTAACAAAACCTATGTACTCGCCAGCTTTTATGCTGACTCTCATTTTCACATATGTTTCAGGATTTCGATTATTCAAGCATGCAACGCATAAGATTGCATCCGGGCCTTAGACTTCTTAAATCAAAAGACAATTACATGTATTCTTTGTTTGTAAAACAATGATAACATTAATGAAACAATTTAGTGCCAGTTATTGTGAGCAATTTGTAACGTGACTCCCCGATATTTCCGTCGCATGTTATACGATTGGGGTGTTACACCTCAGCTTCAAAACTGAACAAAAAACCACAAATCAAGTCTAATTTTGTACACGGTAAACTTAAATCAAGTCTGATTTTGTACCTAAAGCTAAAAACTAAGTTTTATAAATAATAAATGGATTCGTTATTTATAGATTTGTTATCCGAAAAAGTGAAACTGTATAGTCTTGGCTCACAAGAATTATTTCACAAATCTGAGTTTTATAACTCTTTAAGTTAGTAAATGGAATTTTGGTAAATTTTAGTGTTACTATTCGACGAAGTTATATCTGATAAGTTTATAATTGAACTCTAAAGACGTGGTAGAGTTAATGGTTTATTTATATATAACTTGAGTGAATGTGGGGTAATCATAAATTCTTATATACTTATTTACTGTGAAATAAGGTTTAAATCAATTGAGTTCTAGCAAGTATGTATAATTAAATATTTCTATTTTATTATTTTTATTTGTGTTTTAGTGCCTTGTATTTTATATTATAGGGTAGTTTTCATCATTTTGAGTTCTTCCGCTTTCATTCGAACGCTTGTTTCAACGAATCATAAAACGCAACATGTGAGTAAATCTTTCCAAGTTCCCCCTTTTTTATCACTTAACTTTTTTGGGGTGTATCAAGTGTTACATTTTCACAATTCAATACATGCAAGTATCAACTTGTGTAGTTTATGTGTTATGTGATACTTGTTTGGTTTATCTTTTGGTGCATTACGAGAGAGTCATACATGGAATCATAGGCTCATCTGTTCCCTATTACCATGAGCGAAACCCTACATTGCTAGCAGGGGCGGATCCAAGCTTCAGCCACGGGTATCCTGGGATACCCCTCAATTTTCTTGGCTAAGTGTTATTTTTTTTTCTTTTCCTTCGTTTTATGTATGGGATACTCCTAAGTATACATTAGGATACCCCTAAGTAGAATAAATATGAGTGAAAGAATCAAATAAATTTTTTTCTAGAAAGCAACATTATGTTTCACTTTTGGTTTTGCGTTTAAACAAGGAAGACGATGACAATAAGGTTTTTTTTAAATAATGAATTGGGTCTCGATCTTCTAAATTAAAGTAAATGTATGATGTACCAATACTCATAACCCTAGCCTCTAAGGCCCTTGGTCTATTAAGTTGCCCATTATTAATAAGCCCACTATCAAAATATTAAATTTAATACTAAAATAATAGTTTCTTTTTATCACTTTATGATTAACAACAAGAAAAGAAAACAACAAGTTGTATCTTATTTATTCGATTATTCTTTTAGGTTTCTTGTACTTTTTTGTTTTTTTTATACTTTTCAAGTTCATTTAGGTAACTTTATAAAAAGTTGTGTTCTTATTTTTTTATATTATAATATATATAATATAATATTTTAATTATTATTATTTTATTTCCTTTTCACGTTTATATCCAAGAGAAAGTATATTTTGCTTTTTATTATTCTCTTTATTTTTCACGTTTATATCCAATGGAATGTAATTTTGTTAAGTTGGCTTGACCACTTTTAAAATGGCTAAAATTTCTCTAATTTTTTTAAATCAGTTGTTTTACCACGATCATAATCATTAAAGCCTCATCAAATCAACAAATTTCTCTAATGAGTTAACTGTCATTTCCGTTCCTATGGTTTGTTCACTTTTGGCATTTCAAGAAAACTTTCAAAAATGCATCAGTTTCCTCCCAGAAATACTAGAAACATGTCACTTCAGTCCAAAAATTAAAACCCAGTTAAGTCAGACAGGTTAAATGAAGGGTATTATTGTCAATTTTGTTGGACTCTGTATGCCCAAGACACATATTAAATTGATGTGGCTAGTACGTTATGATCCAAGTCGAGTCATACCCAAATACAAGCTAGACAAATACTTATAATATTTATTTGTGATATGATCAAGCAAATAAATATTAACACTTAGAATATTTAGAAATTGGTTTTCTAAATAATTGTACTTGGCAAGCTAATAAATTATATAGATAATTTATTTTGAGAGAATATTTTATTTTGTTATTTAATGGGTTAAATAACATAAAAAAAGTTGTATAAGTCTTATAACATGTGATGTTATAATTTTATAAAAGTTATAAAATTAATCAAGATATAATTATTTTATAAAAGAAATTGAATTTTTTTTAAAATAAAAGAGTGGGCCGCCCCCCCCCCCCCCCTCCTCCCAAGACCATTTTGGTCCAATAGAAATACATGCATTTATGCATGGTTAGATGTTCATGCATTGGGCAAAAAGGTTACTAATTCTCTTTCACATTCTTTTAAGATTTTTTGTATGACAAAAAATCATAAGAGTGACTTGTAAGACTTGAAAAATGTTCTCCATAATTTCGGTCATAGTGTGCTATCCAAGATGAGTTTCAAGTTTGAACATTCAAGTGCAAGAACTCCATTCTTGTCTCTCTAATTTTCGGCCAAGTTGGATTGTACATGAGGGATTTTTTCAAGTGAGTTCATGAGTGTATAAATCCTAGCTAAATCAAAGTGTTTGTTGGAAGGCTTGGGGTATACAAGCTTGAGGTCTTCTACACTTGAAGGCAACCGTTCAAGAAGTATCATCTTCTTCATATCCTTTACTCCTTGGAATGTAGTATTTTAAACACTCCATGGTTGTGTTTTAATTTTTTATAGCATTCATGTTCGTATATGGATCCGGGGATTGGGTTTTACATATAAAATGGGTTTTATATCTTGTTAGTAACATGTTTTAAATAATATTTTCTGCTACATTTTTATTTATAAGGATAAAATACTGTGATAAACATGTGAAAAACCCAACAATGGCATCTAGAGCCGCTTATATGAGTGCATGCTTCATAGGATATGAAATTTCCGGGTTTCGGGTTTGGGTAAAACCCTATGGCCGAAATTTTACATATGGTTATCCTTTTGATTTTCAAGATTATTTTCTTACATGCATAAAAATATCTTGAAAAATTATGTCATTTGGATGATTGTTTTGTTTGGACAAAACCCCACTTTTTTCGGTTTTTCATTCTTGACCGAAAAGTTGGTTGTAAAAGGAAACCATTTTTTGCTTCTCGAATTCTAATATATATATGTGGATATATATTTTGGTGTCCATAACCTTGCCATGACCTTGTGTGAATATGTTGAATATTTGTGTTTGTAATTTGTATTTGATTATTTCAATGGGTTGTAACAATTATTATTTTTGTTCTTCCATTTGTAAAGTTATGTAATTTATTTATTTTCATTTGGTATGTAGAATAAATAGATTAGGTGCATTTTATTTTACTAGAAAAATGTATTAGGATAATTTTTGTAAAAGAAGATGCACACAAAAATGCGGTTTTGGTTTTGGCCAATTTCGGGTCTAAAGGACTTCATAGTTCTTAACGGGATTTTAGCCCAATAACCAAAACACATTTTCGGAGTCCAAAGGAGTTTGGAGCTGAATTAAACTACATTTTGGAAGCTCAAATAATGTGAAGAAATCACAACACAAGAAGAAGACTTGAAGCATTTGGATGCGGGATCAAGTGGGAGTTCAACGACACATTACTTGTGTCAATATTCACCCTTAGGAAGGACCTTTTGATACACTTGTTTCGGCTAACAAGTGTGGTCAAAATAGTTGGCTATGGTTATGCATCTATTGATATGTGTGTTATGCTTGTGTGGTTGTTTATTTATGTTGTTTGGATGATATGTTGATATGCATGCTTAACAAACTAATAATCAACAACAAGCTTAAAATTGATTCTTTAAAAATCATTAAAATTGATTAATAAAAGGGTTATTAAAAATTAATGATTTTATAATAAAATGGGTTTTATTAAAAAGAACCTTGAAAATTTGTTTTCACAAAAATACCAAGGATTTGAATGCATGCAAATGTATGGTACATAAAGTTTTCTAAACTAGAATTTTGAAAACTCAAAATCCCTTTTATAAAACAAGTCAAACACCATCCTTTTATACAACACTCGAATCACTTGGGAACTCTTATTGTGGGATAAGGGTCACCTAACCACATTTGAGGGAAATTGTATGTTTGAGGTGGGTTTACCATGTTTGTGGGATAAAGGTCACCTAACCACTTATGTGTATAAACTCACACGTGTGTGTAAGTTGGACGACTTGATTTGGAAAACATGAACTTAGGGTCACCGAAGCATGGGGAACAAAAGGTGTTGATGGGATTAAACATGCCAACTAAACATAAAGATGTTTAACCGATTCCATATGGCTAGAAGTTGCAAAGGGTTGCAATTGTCAAACGTTGACTACCTTGTTAATTTAAATAAAGGGATAAAGGTCACCTAACCGATATTTAAATGTAACGTTGGATTCTAGATTTTAATTATTAATTTTCTATGAGACATAAAAGGGTATTAATGATTAAAATATAATAATATCGAAAATACTAAAATTGAACCTTGTAAAATTTTGTAGATGGCCGCTAACAATATTACCCAAACCGTCCGTAACCTATCACTAAGAACAATCCTTGACAAGGATCATCTCAATCATAACACTTCATGGATTAATATCGAAACTTAAGAATCGTTCTCAAGTAAGAAAAGATATCCTATGTGTTGAACGATCCTAATCCCGATGAACATCTTATGGAAGATAAGGATGCCTATAACGATTGGATTAAGTATATCGAGGATACTATGCAAGCCTCTTGCCTCATGATTAGGAATTATGATTCCCGATATTCAAAAGGATTTTGAACATCATGAGCATACGACATGATTAACCAATTGTAGGAAATGTTCCTAAGGGTAGAACACTTCGAAATGGTTCGAGTGCTTCATGCATGTCGAATGGAGGAAACCTAATCGGTCTCATCTTATGTCTTTAAGATGAAAAGCCACATTGATCACCTCGAAAGGCTCAATATGGATAAAAGGATTTTATCCATTCTAACGATCAATGAGGATAGCAACAAAAAGGGGCATCACCCCGACATTAAAGGGAAAGAAAAAGAAAGACTAAAGCAGAACCACCGAAACCAAAATATAAGAAGGCAAAGGTTGCCACGAACGATCACTACTTTGAAGTATGGTGAGATAGGACATTTAAATAGGAATTGTCCAACCTATCTCAAAGAGTTGAAAAAGTAAGAGGGATGCAGGGCAAACCTCAGGTACAATCTTAATGATACATATTGACCTTAATGTTATTTCTTCTAACACATGGGTATTAGATACTGGATGTGGAACTCATATTTGCAATTCGTTGCAAGAGTTCAAAAGAAATAAGCATTACAAGAAAGGAGACTATGTTTTGAAACTTCCAAATAGTTTGGAAATTGTTTTAAAAATATATTGTGTGCTCCTAGTTTGACTAGGAACATTATTTGAGTTTCCCTTTTGAGATAATATGTTTCAATTTAAAGTTTGTAAATAATAACATTTATATCATTGAATGACATGTTTCACTTTAAAGTTATACCTTCAAATGGTATTTATGAATTGGTTCATGATAATATACCATTTGATAGTTCAATGTACCAAGCAATCACCAAGAAACTCAAAATGGATTTGAGTGAGACCTATCTTTGGCATTATCGCCTTGGTCATATAAACAGAAGTCGCATGCAAACACTTCGAAAGAATTGTCTTTAGGAAACAAATGAAATTGGTTCATTTAATACATGCAAATCTTGTTTACAAGGTAAAATGACCAAGTAATCCCTTAATGGGAAAGGGCAAAAGATTTAATTAGGTATCATACATTTGAATGTATGTGATCCTTTTAGGCCAATGACTAGGAATGGTGAAAGATACTTCATTAGCTTTTACCAACGACTATAGTAGTTATGGTTATGTGTACTTGACACAAAGATGAAGTTTTGAAACGCACAAAATCTTCAAAAGGTAAAGTACTAAATCAACTCAATCAAAGTTCTTTGTTCCGATAGATGAGGAATCGAACTCTATTTGGATATGGTTCGATCTATGATGGCTAGGAGCACATTATCTCTATCATTTTGAGGTTACGCTTTGCTCTCTGTGGTCCGTATATTTAATATGGCCCAAACCAAGAAAGTGGATAAGACACCTTTCGAAATATGGAATGGAAGGGCTCCATCATTAATCATATTTAAAGGTATGGGGTTGTGAAGCTTATGTGAAGCAATACACCCCAAATAAAAGTACGACCCACTAAGTGTATCTTTGTGGGATATCCTAAAGATGGTATAGGATATTATTTCTACCATCCTACAGAGCAAAAGGTATTTGTTGCTCGAAAGGCTGAGTTCTTGAAAGCTAAGTTCCTTGTGGAAGGAATTAGTAGAACATTGGAACATAATGAGGATCAAGAACCATAAGCCGATACACATTTGGTTGATACTAGCATTCAACAAGAAGGTTATAGAAAACAATCAAGTGGTTGATTAACACACTCAAAACGTTCGCAGATCTGGTAGAATTAGTAGTCCACCTGAAAGATATGGATTTTTCATAGATGGATGCTACGTAGTAGATTCGGGTGAACCTACCACGTACCATGATGCAATGTCAGAATCCGATTGTGACAAATGGCTTGAAGCCATGAACGTAAAGATGCAATCCATGTATGACAACCAAGTTTGGGAATTGGTTGTACAACCTCTTAACTCCAAAGTGGTTGGAAGTAAGTGGGGTTTTCAGGAAGAAAACCGATATGCATGGTAACTTGGATACTTATAAAACGAGACTTGTAGCGAAAGGTTTCACTCAAGCTTAAGGGGTTGATTATGATGATACCTTCTCGCCAGTGGCGATGCTAAAGTCAATTAGGATATTATTTGCGATACCTGCATAATATGATTATGAGATTTGGCAAATGGATGTCAAAACGGCTTTCCTTAATGGATATCTTGAGGAAGATGTCTATATGGTTAAGCCTGGAGGTTTTGTTTGTAACAACTGTGCTTGTAATCACTATGAACAGTTCTATTATCAATAAAACAATGTTATTTGATCACAATGTTTGTTTTGTTATGTTTTACATTTTTCATGTTTTGACTTTTATGTAATTTCAAACTCTACATCACTTTCTAGAGAGTTATACGCAAACTAGTGCGTAAACGTACTCAGTTTAATGCGAGAAATACTCTGGAACATCAACATATACTCAACATACCTTAAATAACCTTTACATAACTTAGAAATAAGTTTTGAGGGGTTCGGTGTGCTAAAATAAACTTTTGGGTCATTCAGGGACTAAAAGTGTCAAAAAGTGCACAAGTTTGCATTTTCGCGCATAACTTACGTTCTGAATACATCTGGACATCCAAAAATTTATGTAAGCATGACTACATTATATTTTAGTGTTCGCCTTAAGAAAAATCCATTCGTCGCGTCATTTGGATCGTTTTTCGCGCTTGTGCGCATTCCGTCGTAATTAAGCGAACATCGCGTTCGTACGGCCAAGCGAACTGACATCAGACATATTTTTGAACATGTTTCATGTCCACAATGTTTAGGCATCATTTTAGGGCCTTAAAGTTGGCTTTACGGGCCTTAGAAGTGTCGGAAATGGCCTTAAACACGTGCAGGGACTGAAACTGTCATTTTTCAAACATATTTGCGGATCAGAAGGGTCAGGCGGCCCGCATTGTGTTTGCCTGATCCTGAAGCGGGCCGCTTCCCACTATCAGACCAGATTAAATGAATTTAATCACAAGTTGCACATGTTTGATCCTTCACCACATGTTCTAACTTGCTTAGTCACTAGATAAGGATGGAATTTAGCTTCCATAACCTTTCAACAAGTGTACGGATGTGATCGAATCACGGTTTCCATGAAACGATCCTAGCGGTTACCCGAAAACTATAAATACCCCAACACCCCTTTGTTCAAAATCACTAGAAACTTGAATTGAGAAACTCTAAGTTGAAACATTTGTTTCATACCTGAGATTTTCGAATCGAGTTTAGCATTCGGGGACCCTTCGTAAGTATTCTTTCGTTCTTTTCCTTATTTTACTGCTTTTCGAGTCAGAAAGTCAAACTTTGTTTGACTTTCAGCGTTGACCAGTAATGGTCAATGCGAAGTTCGTTTGAACTTCGCAACGTGAGTGTAATCACGTTGGTCATAGTCCCTTGGGACTATGCCCACTGATTACCACGTTGTCTAGGGTCGTAGGGTAGGCGATCTAATAAATCGCCTATACCTTCGAACCCGACCCAGTTTGGTCGATCAATAGGATCCGACCAAACACATTAGGTGACCATAGTAGGTAGGGAATAACCTTCCGAGGTTATACCCTATGGTCACATCGTTTAAGTAGTTGTATGATAGGTAGTTTATATGCCTTAGGTAAATTACCAGAATACCCTTTTCATGTATAATTGGTAATTAAGCATATGTAACCTAAACCTTTGTCACATAACTGATTATGTAACATGTTTAGGCATATAACACTTGTCATAGGGCTGGTTAGGCGTTCCGAACGCGTTTTACGCGCACGACGCGTTAAAGTAGCATAAGCTACCTAAACGGATCGTAATGGGTCGATAAGACTTAGGTCAAGTTTCATTTAGTATGTAGGCTTTGTTAAACCATATCACATGAGTTCCTACACTCATTTGGTTTACAAACCCTAATGCTACCCAGTCTTCCGATTTAGGTCCGGTTTATTAACATAGTTACCTATATTAGGTGCCGTTTGATTCCGTGATCTATAGCATTACTCGGTGGTCATCTTTAGACAACTGAGCAATCTCAAGTGAGTACATAGACCCCTCTTTTACTGTTTTCCAAACTGTTTTGGGGTGGAACACATGTGCCTACTTGTTACTTTAATGCTTTCCGTTTTCACATCATATACATGCTATGTTCGTTAGTACATTATAGTACATGATTTCAATACATTTTATGCTAGGTGTGCCCATTGTGTGCATTACTTAGTACATCGTTTTACATGACATTTCATGCTAGGTGTGCCCATTGTGTGCATTACTTAGTACATTGTTTTACATTACATTTTATGCTAGGTGTGCCCATTGTGTGCATTACTTAGTACATCGTTTTTACATGACATTTCATGCTAGGTGTGCCCATTGTGTGCATTACTTAGTACATTGTTTTACATTACATTTCATGCTAGGTGTACCCATTGTGTGCATTACTTAGTACATTGTTTTACATTACATTTCATGCTAGGTGTGCCCATTGTGTGCATTACTTGGTACATTGTTTTACATTACATTTCATGCTAGGTGTGCCCATTGTGTGCATTACTTAGTACATCGTTTTACATTACATTTTCACGCTATGTATGTTCATTTGATTACATACTTAGTGCATCACATGCTTCCATTTTTGGTATAACATTTGGTTTGTTTAACATGGGACAATACATTCATTAACATTGATCATGCCATTCGTTAGTAGGTAGTGGTACCATAGGAATTGACAACTCCCGTTCCGGACATCCCAGGGAAAGGGGACAGAAAGGAATGACCGAATTCGATATACATAATTTAGATAAATCTTTAATTTGTTTAAGGGTTTATCGCCTCAGTCTCAAGGCTTGGATGTATGCATATTAACAATACCGCATAAATGTTTGTATCAGTATAGCATGCATTTGTTACACACAATATGACTTTGATTTAAACTGTGTTTTACTTCAATACCTTGTTGTTGTGCATTTTACATATGGTTTAGTTGATACATTTCACTTACCATACATGACATTTTGATTTCACATTACATGATCTACATTGAACATAAACATTTTGACATTGATATACACATTTGGTGGTTTACATTGGACATAGACATTTTGACATGGTTTACACAATAACACTTGACAATTGGTTTGTACATGAACATTTTACATCTTGATGGTTTAGTTTGATTAAATGATTAAGTAACGATACGTGTGTAATATGATACAAACATGGTGGATACGCCGCTGGTACTTCCTATATATAAGTGTTTGTATAATATTACATAGCGTAACGTTATTTGAATCATTTCAGTTTGATACATATAACATTTTATACAAATAACATACTTTTCATAAGACATTGTTTTACAATCAACTTATCTTATACAAACTCATTTTACATGGTTATTCATTTAACCTTACATTTACTTATACATATCAACTGATCTTATCGTTTTTCAAATGATTTACAAGACAAAGCAAATTACAAGGTTCATGACTAAACATTTTCTCAAATACAAGTCATGAATCTTATTTTCACAAACCTATGTATCTCACAGGCATTTTTATGCTGACGTACCTATTTTCACATGTGTTTTCAGGTGCTTTTCCATAGGATGTTGATCATGATACTAGGGCGGACCTGTGCCTTAGAGCTTTAAAAGAAGATAGACTATGTTTAATTATGTTCTGAACTCTTTAATTTCCTGTTCGAAACAATGTAACACCTTTGTTTATAAATAAAATACAACTTTGTATGCCATGGTTATGAAACAATTAATTCTGTTACAACACTCCCCGACGTTTTCCGCCACGTTTTGTATGATACACATGGTCGGGGTGTGACAGAAGAGTTGGTATCAGAGCCAATGGTTATAGGGAATTAGGTTATTAGTAATGCTTTGACCTAGACTATAACTTTTCTAGGACCCTAACACAAATTATTTGTGTTTAGATCTTAAAACATGCACATCACCTATCCTTAGGTGATTATCAGAACAAAAGCCAAAAAAAATTTTCCGAAATGATTTTTGAAAAACAATCATCTGTTTTTGAATAATTTATTATAAGGTTTTGAACCCTCTGTTATATGGTTTTGAACTCTTTCAGTTTGGTTTTTGGCCTTGTGCCTTCAAATTTTCAAAATCCCGTCAAACGTTTTGGGTTTTAAATAATGTGAACATGTGCAAACTGGAAGGGTGAATGCCTGTATTCTGGGTTTTCTGTCTAGGCAAGCACTTCGTATACATCTCATCAGACGCGAGACCAGTTGTGCTTACCTGGGAATTCCTGGGATGAGTGTTCACTTATAGGCGAGCATGTCTTCATTATACATTATTTTTAATCCATTTACTTTGATTAGTCACTGTGTGTCGTTGGTTTGCTTTGTGATACGGACGAATGACCACCATCTTTGCTTTTGTTGATTTTGTTTCATCTCATTCTTTTCATCCAATCATCTCACTCGTTTCCTTTCATGTTTTCCTCTTTTAGAATGCCTCCTCGACGCGACAATCTGATAGCAAATGCCGAGCTGGCGGAAATTATTGCGCAACAGATGGCTGCTCAATTTCCAAATCTCTTTGCTCAATGGAACCAAGCCAACAATAACAACAATGTTCCATGCAAATACAAGGATTTTAATCAGGCTAAACCACTCAAGTTTAGTGGTTCTGAAGGAGCGACTGGGCTTCTTCAGTGGTTCGAGAGCAGTGAGAATACTTTCCGCCACGTGCAATGTCCGGATAATCGCAAGGTCGAGTTTGCTTCGAGCGTATTTCAGAAGAGGGCTTTGACATGGTGGAACGGGATTATGAGAGACAGGGGTGCAGAAGTTTCTCTTGCACAGACATGGGCTGAACTTAGAGCCCTTATGATGAGGGAATTCTGTCCTCGTCATGAGCAGAGAGCTTTGGAGAAGGAATTTGATGATTTGAAGCAAGATAGTGGTGAGCACAGGGCTTATACTGATCGGTTTGAAGAGTTGAGTCTGCTTTGCCCGACTATGGTTACCCCACTCGACAAGGCTATCGAGAGATACATCGACGGCCTACCTGACTCGGTACAAGATATTCTTACTGGTAGTAACCCTGCCACACTCCGTCAGGCAATCGAGTTATCAGCGACGCTGACTGAGTCGCAGATCAGAAAGAACAAGTTACACAGGAAGGGTGACAAGGGCAAGAAGCAGTCGGCTGACAAGGGTGATAGCAAGAAAGGTCAAAACTTGAATGGAAAGAACTCTGGTTCTTCGAAGAGGTCAAGGAAGCGTAAGGCTTCCCAAAATTTTGCTATCACTGCCCAAGCTAATCAGGCAGCTCCCAACCAACCCGCACAGCCGCCAGCAAAGAAACCCTATACAGGGAATGCACCTTTGTGCAATAGATGCAACAGTCACCATCAGCCGCAACATCAGTGCCGTTTCTGTACTAGCTGTGGGAAGTCAGGTCATCTTGCCGAGGTTTGTCGGTTTGCTCAGAATCGCGCAGTTCAAAACCCAGCTCAACAAGTTGCACAGCCTCCTGCTCCGCAACAGGGTCAAGCTGCACGACCACAATACCCACCAGGTGCTTGTTACAATTGTGGGGATCTGACCCACTATAGGAATCGGTGCCCAAGACTGGCGAACCAGAACCAGAATCAGGCTCCGGCTCGAGGCCGAGTCTTTAACATGAATGCCCAAGAGGCGCAGGCGGATGATAATGTGGTGAACGGTACGTTCTTTATTAATAATCATCCTGCATCTGTTCTCTTTGATTCGGGTGCCGACAAGAGTTTTGTGTCTTTGTCTTTTGAGCCAATGCTTCGCGTGTCTAGAACAAAACTAAGTAAATCTTTGACAGTAGAAGTTGCTAGTGGTGAACCCATTGTTCTTAATTCTGTTCTACGCAACTGCCAGTTGAACCTTAACGACCATATTTTTCCTATTGACCTCGCGCCTATGCAACTTGGAAGCTTCGATGTTATTGTGGGAATGGATTGGTTATCCAAGCATCACGCAGAGATAGTTTGTTCTAAGAAGATTGTTCGTGTGCCGCTTTCGACAGGCGAGATCCTGCAGGTTCAAGGTGAGAAGCCTACCGTTGGTCTCAAACTCATGTCTTGTTTTAAAGCTCGGAAGTATCTGCAGAAGAACTATGTGGCTTTCTTAGCACATGTTACAGAAGATAAAGGCAAGGGTAAGTCTATTTCAGATATTCCTGTCGTTCGAGATTATTCTGAAGTGTTCCCTGAAGATTTACCTGGTCTACCTCCAGCACGCCAAGTCGAGTTCCGCATTGATCTCGTACCTGGTGCAAATCCCATTGCCAGAGCTCCATATCGTCTTGCACCATCTGAGATGCAAGAGTTGTCTAAACAGCTTCAGGAGCTCTCTGACAAAGGTTTTATCCGTCCCAGTTTTTCACCTTGGGGTGCTCCCGTTCTTTTTGTTAAGAAGAAGGATGGATCCTTTAGGATGTGTATCGATTATCGTGAGCTTAACAAGCTTACTATCAAGAATCGATATCCCCTACCTCGCATCGATGACCTCTTTGATCAGTTACAAGGCGCTTCTTATTTTTCGAAGATTGATCTGCGATCTGGATATCATCAACTTCGGGTGCAAGAAGAAGACATTCCGAAGACAGCATTCCGCACTCGTTATGGGCATTATGAGTTCACAGTCATGCCATTCGGTTTGACTAATGCTCCGGCTGTTTTCATGGACTTAATGAATAGGGTCTGCAAACCTTATTTGGATCAGTTCGTCATTGTTTTTATTGACGACATCTTGATTTACTCTAAGACGCAAGCTGACCACGAGCAACATCTTCGTCTTACCCTAGAACTCCTAAAGAAAGAACAACTTTTCGCCAAATTCTCCAAGTGCGAATTTTGGCTTAAAGAAGTTCAATTTTTGGGGCATGTTATCAACGAACGGGGTATTCATGTAGATCCCTCCAAGATCAGTGCGATTAAGGATTGGGATACACCTTCTACTCCTACTGAAGTTCGTTCTTTTCTTGGTCTAGCGGGTTATTACCGCCGCTTCATAGAAAACTTCTCAAAGATTGCAGTTCCTCTAACTGCTCTAACTCAGAAGAAAATGCCCTTTTATTGGGGAATCAAACAAGAGGAAGCTTTTCAACATTTGAAGCAGAAGCTTTGCGATGCGCCTGTTCTATCATTGCCTGAGGGTGATGATGATTTTGTCGTGTTTTGTGATGCATCGAAATTGGGTCTTGGCTGTGTTCTAATGCAAAGGAACAAAGTCATAGCTTATGCATCGAGACAGTTGAAGATTCATGAGAAGAACTACACCACTCATGATCTTGAGTTGGGTGCAGTTGTCTTTGCTCTCAAGATCTGGAGACATTATTTGTACGGTACAAAATGTGTGGTTTTCACTGATCACAAAAGTCTTCAGCATATCTTCAACCAGAAGGAACTCAACATGAGACAGCGACGTTGGGTTGAGCTATTAAACGACTATGACTGCGAAATTCGCTACCATCCTGGTAAGGCGAATGTCGTAGCTGATGCATTGAGTCGTAAGGAACGTACTAAGCTTCATTGTGTACGTGTTCAATCTGTTATTCAAGCTCGATCTGATATTCAAGCACGCATTTCTCAAGCTCAACAATCTTGTGTTTCACAAGGATTAATGGATAAGGAATTTCCCTATCACATAACACCTGCTCTGGAACTGAAGGACAATGGATCATATTACTTCATGGACCGTTTGTGGGTCCCAAGTGTCACACCCCCAAAATCCACCTGCGGAGTACTACCGCTTGGAGGCGTGACTGACCAGGATCCAGCCACCAATCATATTGAACAAGCACATAAGTAGTTATAAAAATCCAACCAATACAATTGGTGTTCAAACAAACATAGTTAAGTTGCAAGCGGAAGCATAAGTCTTAAATCAAAACATAAGTTTAATAGTTTCAAAGTTTAACATGGCACACAGCCGTCCATGTCCCACAACGATCCTCCTCCATGCAAGCTCCAGTTAGAAACCTAAGGACCTGCAAAGCATGTAGTAACGAGTCAACAACAAGTTGAGTGAGTTCACGGTTGGGTGTTCGTTTTAAGTTGTTTCGAAAACAGTTTCCTTTATCTGGCATCCTGCCGTGGGGGTTACCCCATAGTTAAAAGCGTGACTTGTTTATTCCCGGTTACTCTGGCAATCCAGCCGTGGGGGCTACCCCGTGTTAGTTATCTGGCATTTCGGCCGTGGGGGCTACCCCATGTATACACTAGACTCGTTACCATATCGACTGCTGACTGTAGTCATGTTTAAGTGCCCTGAAACTGTCAATGTCTATCATCATTGACGTGCCCCAGATCCATTAGTTCACGCACGTCCTCTGCGGCACGGTGTGAGGTTTGTCAGACCTAAATAGCGCTATCTAACTAATGACCCGCTCGCCATTGGCCCGACGATTAAGTCGATATAAAAAGGAGGGACTTCGTGATAGAGTTTTGGTCTAGTACGAGTTATCTGTCCGTGAGGACGAGGAATTACATTCCTGAACCTTTGCTGTCCTACCCAAGGAGGACGAGGAACCCACGTTCCTTAACCCCAATTCCCGACCCCTGGGAATCCCATGCTTTGTAGAGGGTGTGAACTCACCTTGGTTTGCTCGGTAGATACACAGAAAAGTCAAACAAGCAACGTTGAGGCTACTCACGTCCTATCATAGTTGTATCATACAAGTCAGGTTCGTAACCAAGTAGCACACGGATGTTTCTAGCACAGTGCGTTCAAGTATCGTTCATGGCATACACGTTTAATCATGGCAGATCAACAATATTCACGTTCAACAGTAACATATAAGGTCTGTGCATTAGGCCCAAGAGTCCGGCCCAAACAATTAAGCCCGTAATGGGGTGCAAGTCCAAACAGTGTGTATCTGTGTATAGCCTCGAGTCGCAACTAGGCGTTTACGACTCGCAACCTGAGTCGCAATCATGGTTTCGGTTCGTGTTGTTTTGGTCTCGAGTCGCAATCGGACTCGCAACTGTGGTTTCGAGTCAAACGGTTTATGTGCTGATCTCGTGTGGTTTCGAGTCGCAACCAGGTGTTTGCGACTCGCAATCTGTGTCGCAACCGGGGATCTCGACTCATCATGCACTGGTTTCGAGTCGCAACTGGAGGTTTCGGTTGGACAACTGCTGATTCGGAACAGTGTACTATCCAATGGGAATTTGATTTCATGAAATGGTTTGTACTATCCACTTAAACATGTTTGTTTGTCTAGCAATTTACTAAATTGGATCAAACATATCAGATTTCAAATATTCAAGCATGTTCTTATCACATTCAACAAGTTCTTCCTACATTCATCATGATCATCAAACACAAACAGCCCTTATTCAACATATTTTGCATTTTTCGGACAAGAGTTATATTATCTAAACTAGATATCAAGCTCATATTGCAACAAAACATCTATTCTATAATCCTCATGAATCGGATGGTCATCATTATTCTTTTATCATACAAAAATCTATACCTTTATT
Organism: Helianthus tuberosus; assembly: GCA_030545235.1. Taxonomy (NCBI): domain Eukaryota; kingdom Viridiplantae; phylum Streptophyta; class Magnoliopsida; order Asterales; family Asteraceae; genus Helianthus; species Helianthus tuberosus. The sequence continues at coordinate 23,347 of JARYGA010033264.1, read as the reverse complement.
AAAGAGGTCATGTTCATAACAAATGTTGTAACTAAACATGTATCATCACCAAGAATTCATTAAATCCACCAACACCTTTGTCATATTCAAATGATAGTCATGTTCTCCTAAGCGTGTATCATTTAATCAAACAAGATCTCATCAATCAAACAAACACTTAATCATACATGAATCTTTAGCAAGCAAACACATTATCATCATCAACATCCGAAATACATAACAAGAATCACTAGTCAACAAGTATCATAAACACTAACTGGTTTGTGAAAGGACACCGAGTTGCTAAGGAAGATGAGTGAAATGGGGTGTTCGAGTGATGTTGATGAGCTCAACCGAGTCTCCTTGTGGCCACCGGTTTGATCCGAGATGAAGGGGAGCAATGTTGTAGCTTAGGGTTTTAGTGAAGAGGATGGAGTGTGTGTGTGGGTGAGTATGTTGTCCAAAGAAAATGGCAACATGGCTAACACTAAGATTTATATACTTGTTCTCTATGGTGCACCCTAATGGGTTTCGAAATAGGCTAAGTGTGTATGTGTGGCCCAACCGGCCCATAAGTCATTGTTCACTCGAGACCACATGGTCTCGAGTCGGATTCGTGTTGTCTCGGTTCATATACATACTCGCATACATACACATAAGCATACATGTAACATAACACATAATCATATAGAGGTTCACTTATCATTCATTAAATCATCAAATTAGTTAGTCACTTAGTGTTCAAGCGTACAACGAAAGGTTCTAAATTTCGAGTTGTCACATCATCCCCAAGTTGAAAGAAATTTCGTCCCGAAATTTGGTAGGCACTCACTGAGGAAGCTAGTTAAGTTGTATGGTTTTCCTGGGGTGTCACATCCACCCCCCGTTGATCTGGAATTTCGTCCCGAAATTCCGTAGCTTCGGCCTCAGTAGTGGGTGTACTGTTTGCGAACAGTTGGGGATACTTTTGTTTCATTTGATCTTCGCGCTCCCAGGTGAACTCTGGGCCGCGACGTGAGTTCCAACGAACTCGAACGAGAGGTATTCTAGTGCTCTTGAGGACCTTAACATCCCGGTCCGTGATTTCGACTGGTTCCTCGACGAATCGTAACTGTTCGTCGATAGTGAGTTCCTTCAGAGGAACTACGTGGGTCTCATCTGACGGACACTTCTTCAGATTCGACACATGAAAAACGTTGTGAACTGCACCGAGTTCCGCTGGTAAGTTCAGTCTGTAGGCCACCCTGCCTATTTTCTCAATGACTTCGAAAGGTCCAACGTATCGTGGGTTAAGTTTTCCGCGTTTGCCAAAACGAACCACACCCTTCCAGGGTGAGACTTTGAGTAGTACCCGCTCCCCAACCTGGAGCTCAAGCGGTTTCCTGCCCATGTCGGCGTAAACTTTCTGACGTTCACGAGCGGCCGTCATGCGTTTCCGTATTTGAGCGATTTGCTCGGTTGTATCTACCACATATTCTGGACCAGTGATCTGACTATCTCCCACCTCTGCCCAGCAAAGAGGAGACCGGCATTTACGTCCGTACAATGCCTCAAACGGAGCAGCTTTAATGCTGGTGTGGTAGCTGTTATTGTACGAGAATTCCACAAGTGGCAGATGCTTTTCCCAGCGGTTGCCAAAGTCGATTACACATGCACGAAGCATGTCTTCTAAGGTTTGAATAGTGCGCTCGGACTGCCCGTCCGTCTGCGGGTGATACGTTGTGCTCATATCTAATCGTGAGCCAAAGGATTTGTGCATTGCTTGCCACAGCTCTGAAGTAAAACGTGCATCTCGATCCGAGATAATGGAGGTGGGCACCCCGTGCCTCGAAACGACTTCCTTAAGGTATATTTCTGCAAGAGTGGAGAACTTATCCGTCTCCTTGATAGCCAAGAAGTGTGCAGATTTTGTGAGTCGATCCACGATCACCCAAATAGTATCGTTCCCGCGCTGGGATCTAGGTAGGCCAGTAACAAAATCCATGGAAATCTGCTCCCATTTCCATTGTGGTATCTCTGGTTGTTGGAGTAGGCCTGAGGGTTTCTGGTATTCCGACTTGACTCTCGCACAAGTCAAGCACTTGCTGACGTAGGTTGCTATGTGGGCCCTCATGCTAGGCCACCAGTACGTAGTTTTGATGTCGTGGTACATTTTATCCGATCCAGGATGTACCGAGTAGCGAGACTTGTGTGCTTCGTCCATCACAAGCTCTCGTAGGTTGCCATAGAGTGGGACCCAAACGCGTCTCGTTACGTAGTAAGCACCGTCTTCCTTTTGTTCTAATCGTTGCCTTGATCCGCGTAGGGCTTCAGCCCTGACGTTTTCTGGTTTCAGTGCTTCTATCTGAGCTGCTCGTATCTGGGAAGGGAGACTAGAGTGGATCGTGAGTTGTAAAGCTCGCACGCGCCTTGGTGCAGTGTCCTTTCGACTAAGGGCGTCAGCCACAACATTGGCTTTGCCCGGGTGATATCTGATTGAGCACTCGTAGTCATTCAGTAGTTCGACCCATCGTCGTTGCCGCATATTCAGTTCTTTCTGCTTGAAGATATGCTCAAGGCTCCTGTGTTCGGTGTAGATGGCGCACTTCGTACCATACAGGTAATGCCGCCATAACTTAAGTGCAAAAACAACAGCTCCCAGCTCTAAGTCGTGCGTAGTGTAGTTCTTTTCATGAACTTTGAGTTGGCGTGAAGCGTAGGCTATAACTTTATCTCGTTGCATCAACACGCAACCAAGACCCTGAATTGATGCGTCACAGTAAACCACAAAGTCGTCTGTGCCCTCTGGCAATGAAAGGATAGGCGCGCTGCAAAGTCTATCCTTTAGATGCTGAAATGCCAACTCCTGTGCGTTTCCCCAGCGATAAACAACGCCCTTCTGCGTCAGTGAGGTGAGAGGCTGTGCAATCTTAGAAAAATCCTTTATGAATCTCCGGTAGTATCCCGCCAAACCCAAGAATTGGCGAATTTCCTTTGGTGTACGAGGTGCAGGCCAGTTCTTAATCGAGTCTCTCTTGGATGGATCAACGTGAATCCCATCCTTGTTTACCACGTGGCCTAGGAAATGGACTTCTCGAAGCCAAAAGTCGCACTTCGAGAACTTTGCATAAAGCTGTTCTGTTCGAAGGAGTTCCAGAATAAGTCGTAGATGCTGCTCGTGTTCCTCCCGACTCTTAGAATAGATCAGGATGTCGTCGATGAAGACTATAACGAACTTGTCCAGGTAAGGCTTGCACACTCGGTTCATCAAGTCCATGAAAACCGCAGGTGCGTTTGTCATCCCAAAAGGCATGACCAAAAACTCATAGTGCCCGTATCGAGTTCTGAAAGCTGTTTTGGAGACGTCCTCTTCCCGGACTCTCAGCTGGTGATAACCCGATCTCAAATCGATCTTCGAATAGTAGCTCGACCCTTGCAACTGGTCGAACAAGTCGTCGATACGCGGTAGAGGATAGCGATTCTTCACCGTCACCTTGTTGAGTTCTCGGTAGTCGATGCACATTCTGAAGGTACCGTCCTTCTTCTTTACAAATAATACTGGAGCTCCCCAGGGCGATGAGCTAGGACGGATAAAACCCTTATCCAGGAGCTCTTGTAGTTGCGTAGAGAGTTCCTTCAACTCTGATGGGGCTAGACGATAAGGTGCACGAGCTATAGGCGCAGCTCCAGGAGCTAGTTCGATCTGAAACTCGACTTGGCGATGAGGCGGAAGACCAGGTAATTCCTCAGGAAATACCTCTGGATAACCGCGTACAACTGGAAAATCTTCTATCTTCTTCTCTTTTTCTGAGGTGTCAGTAACGAGAGCCAAAATGGCAGTGTGGCCCTTTCGCAAGCACTTTTGGGCTTTAAGGAGAGAAATGACGTTCTCAACAGCACTTCTCTTGTCGCCATGAATCATGAGAGGTTCACCATCGGGACCTGGAATACGGACAACCTTCTCGTTGCAAAGAATCTCTGCTCGGTGCTGGGATAACCAATCCATCCCAATGACGACGTCGAAACTACCCAAGACAATAGGAATGAGGTCGATAGAGAAGGTCTGGTCAGCGAGAATAAGTTTACAACCCTTGACTACGTGTGTGGCTTCTAAACTCTTACCATTTGCTAGCTCTACGGTGTGCTTGTTGTTCAAAGGTGTTGGAATACGCTTAAGCATTCGACTAACTTCTAGTGACATGTAGCTAGTATCGGCACCCGAATCAAATAAAACTGAAACATAAAAGTCGTCGAGAAGGAACTTACCCGCCACAACATTGGGGTCATTCCTTGCTTCACCTTGGCCGATCACAAACACCCGCCCCCTGGCGCCATTGTTGTTGTTGTTCCCATTGTTACCATTCCCCTGATTGTTGTTATTGTTGTTGTTGTTGTTCTGGTTCCTGTTCAGTTGGGGACAATCTCTCTTGAAGTGGCCCTCAGCTCCACACTGAAAGCACCCTTTGTTATCACCTTGCTGCTGCTGCTGGCGCTGGTTCTGTTGAGCTTGTTGACGATTCTGATTGGCGGGGTACAAGCTCCTGCAATCCTTTGCAGCGTGACCAGGCTTGTTGCACCGATGACAGTTGCCCCTGGTGCATGGTCCGCTGTGGTGCAGGCTGCAGCGATTGCATTTGGGGTGATTCCCTTTGTACCCACCATGGCTTTGACCACCAGACGATTGCTGATTAGGGCTCTTGTAGTCATCAGTCTTTCTCTGCTGAGACTGGGACTGAACAGAAGTCGAACCCTTACTTGAAGTTCCATCCCATTTCCGTTTGTTGTCACTAGAGGTACCAGAAGTAGTTGCAGCACCCATGCGTTTTGGTAACTTGTTCTGCTCCACCGCTTGGTCCGTGAGACGGTGAGCCAACTGAACAGTTTGCTGGTAGGTGGCGAGGTTCGCTGAAGTCACATGACTTTGGATTTCTGGCACTAAGCCCTGAAGAAATAGCTCGATGCGTTTGATGGGAGGATCCACCATAGTAGGACACAGAATTGCCAGTTCGTTCGACCTTTTCACATAAGCTTCAATTTCCGACCCTGTCATCTTGAGGTTGAAGAACTCCACTTCCATTTTGTGAATCTCATCACGACTGCAGTATTCTTCCTTGATCATTTCTTTAAAATTCTCCCATGGGGTGGCGTTGGCAGCAACCAACCCTAGCATTTGAACCTGAGCGTTCCACCATGTGAGGGCTAAACCCTCGAGAGTACCAGTAGCATACTTCACCCTGCGCGCCTCAGGGCATTCGCACATTTCGAACACAGATTCTAGCTTCTCAAACCAATGTAGGAGACCTACTACTCCTTCAGTGCCACTAAAAGTAGTTGGTCGGCAGTCCATGAAAGTCTTAAAAGTGCACACGGGTGGCTGAACATGATGACCTATCGTAGGTGAAAGAAAAGACAGAGTTTAACACAAAGGTTGGTTCACGAGAGTAGGATCCTAAAGATCCTAGAATGAGTTCGGACTGCAGGATATACCTCCTGCGTGTGCAGCTGCAAGTGCTGCGGCAACTCGTTCGTTGATCAGAGCCGTCAACTGGGCTTGTGTCAGGTTAACGCGTCCAGACATGATCTTCATACCAAGAAGAACGTGAGTGAGAGGGGTTCGCGAACGTACGACGATAAAATAGAGTAAGCACGTACGTGTTCAAGCAACAGTAGTTATACTAACCAAGCATACCATAAGCAATGTACTATGTAACTAACAAGTAGGCAATATATACACAGATCATATCACCTAGAATGTCGAGCCTTGCATGTGGAGTGAAGCATCGTTGTGGACCGTTGAGCACTGTACAGGTTATAGTCTGGTTTTAACAAAAACGTTTTCCCCTTTATTAAAACCAAGTTCACTATAACCAATGGCTCTGATACCAATCTGTCACACCCCCAAAATCCACCTGCGGAGTACTACCTCTTGGAGGCGTGACTGACCAGGATCCAGCCACCAATCATATTGAACAAGCACATAAGTAGTTATAAAAATCCAACCAATACAATTGGTGTTCAAACAAACATAGTTAAGTTGCAAGCGGAAGCATAAGTCTTAAATCAAAACATAAGTTTAATAGTTTCAAAGTTTAACATGGCACACAGCCGTCCATGTCCCACAACGATCCTCCTCCATGCAAGCTCCAGTTAGAAACCTAAGGACCTGCAAAGCATGTAGTAACGAGTCAACAACAAGTTGAGTGAGTTCACGGTTGGGTGTTCGTTTTAAGTTGTTTCGAAAACAGTTTCCTTTATCTGGCATCCTGCCGTGGGGGTTACCCCATAGTTAAAAGCGTGACTTGTTTATTCCCGGTTACTCTGGCAATCCAGCCGTGGGGGCTACCCAGTGTTAGTTATCTGGCATTTCGGCCGTGGGGGCTACCCCATGTATACACTAGACTCGTTACCATATCGACTGCTGACTGTAGTCATGTTTAAGTGCCCTGAAACTGTCAATGTCTATCATCATTGACGTGCCCCAGATCCATTAGTTCACGCCCGTCCTCTGCGGCACGGTGTGAGGTTTGTCAGACCTAAATAGCGCTATCTAACTAATGACCCGCTCGCCATTGGCCCGGCGATTAAGTCGATATAAAAAGGAGGGACTTCGTGATAGAGTTTTGGTCTAGTACGAGTTATCTGTCCGTGAGGACGAGGAATTACATTCCTGAACCTTTGCTGTCCTACCCAAGGAGGACAAGGAACCCACGTTCCTTAACCCCAATTCCCGACCCCTGGGAATCCCATGCTTTGTAGAGGGTGTGAACTCACCTTGGTTTGCTCGGTAGATACACAGAAAAGTCAAACAAGCAACGTTGAGGCTACTCACGTCCTATCATAGTTGTATCATACAAGTCAGGTTCGTAACCAAGTAGCACACGGATGTTTCTAGCACAGTGCGTTCAAGTATCGTTCATGGCATACACGTTTAATCATGGCAGATCAACAATATTCACGTTCAACAGTAACATATAAGGTCTGTGCATTAGGCCCAAGAGTCCGGCCCAAACAATTAAGCCCGTAATGGGGTGCAAGTCCAAACAGTGTGTATCTGTGTATAGCCTCGAGTCGCAACTAGGCGTTTACGACTCGCAACCTGAGTCGCAATCATGGTTTCGGTTCGTGTTGTTTTGGTCTCGAGTCGCAATCGGACTCGCAACTGTGGTTTCGAGTCAAACGGTTTATGTGCTGATCTCGTGTGGTTTCGAGTCGCAACCAGGTGTTTGCGACTCGCAATCTGTGTCGCAACCGGGGATCTCGACTCATCATGCACTGGTTTCGAGTCGCAACTGGAGGTTTCGGTTGGACAACTGCTGATTCGGAACAGTGTACTATCCAATGGGAATTTGATTTCATGAAATGGTTTGTACTATCCACTTAAACATGTTTGTTTGTCTAGCAATTTACTAAATTGGATCAAACATATCAGATTTCAAATATTCAAGCATGTTCTTATCACATTCAACAAGTTCTTCCTACATTCATCATGATCATCAAACACAAACAGCCCTTATTCAACATATTTTGCATTTTTCGGACAAGAGTTATATTATCTAAACTAGATATCAAGCTCATATTGCAACAAAACATCTATTCTATAATCCTCATGAATCGGATGGTCATCATTATTCTTTTATCATACAAAAATCTATACCTTTATTAAAGAGGTCATGTTCATAACAAATGTTGTAACTAAACATGTATCATCACCAAGAATTCATTAAATCCACCAACACCTTTGTCATATTCAAATGATAGTCATGTTCTCCTAAGCGTGTATCATTTAATCAAACAAGATCTCATCAATCAAACAAACACTTAATCATACATGAATCTTTAGCAAGCAAACACATTATCATCATCAACATCCGAAATACATAACAAGAATCACTAGTCAACAAGTATCATAAACACTAACTGGTTTGTGAAAGGACACCGAGTTGCTAAGGAAGATGAGTGAAATGGGGTGTTCGAGTGATGTTGATGAGCTCAACCGAGTCTCCTTGTGGCCACCGGTTTGATCCGAGATGAAGGGGAGCAATGTTGTAGCTTAGGGTTTTAGTGAAGAGGATGGAGTGTGTGTGTGGGTGAGTATGTTGTCCAAAGAAAATGGCAACATGGCTAACACTAAGATTTATATACTTGTTCTCTATGGTGCACCCTAATGGGTTTCGAAATAGGCTAAGTGTGTATGTGTGGCCCAACCGGCCCATAAGTCATTGTTCACTCGAGACCACATGGTCTCGAGTCGGATTTGTGTTGTCTCGGTTCATATACATACTCGCATACATACACATAAGCATACATGTATCATAACACATAATCATATAGAGGTTCACTTATCATTCATTAAATCATCAAATTAGTTAGTCACTTAGTGTTCAAGCGTACAACGAAAGGTTCTAAATTTCGAGTTGTCACACCAAGCCAGGATGATCTTCGTACCTTGCTTATGGATGAAGCCCATAAGTCTCGCTATTCTATTCATCCGGGCTCAGATAAAATGTATAAGGATCTTCGTATTCACTATTGGTGGCCTGGTATGAAGAAAGACATTGCCTTATATGTATCCAAATGCCTTACTTGTCTTAACGTTAAGGCTGAACATCAGCGTCCATCTGGTTTATTGGAGCAACTAGAGATCCCAGTTTGGAAATGGGAAAACATTACTATGGATCTTGTTACCAAACTTCCACGCACAAAGAAAGGTCATGATGCCATCTGGGTAGTCGTTGATCGTCTTACAAAGTCAGCACATTTCTTGCCAATCCGTGAGGATTTTCCTGCTGACAGACTTGCTCAAATCTATGTGGATGAAATTGTGGCTAGACATGGTGTTCCTTTGAACATCATTTCTGACAGAGATGCTCGTTTCACTTCTCATTTTTGGAGAACCATGCAATCTGCTATGGGGACCCAACTTAATCTGAGCACAGCTTATCATCCGCAAACGGATGGTCAATCTGAGAGAACAATCCAGACTCTGGAGGATATGCTTAGAGCTTGTGTGATCGATTTTGGTGGTAGCTGGGATTCACATCTTAAATTGATTGAATTCTCCTACAACAACAGTTATCACACTAGCATCAAAATGGCTCCTTTCGAGGCTCTCTATGGTCGAAAATGTCGTTCACCAGTCTGCTGGAATGAGATTGGCGAGGCTCAACTTACTGGACCTGCCCTCATTTTAGAGACAACTGACAAGGTCAAGAAAGTTCGTGATAACCTTCAGGCAGCTAGAAGCCGTCAGAAGATTTACGCGGACCCAAAACGCAAACCCTTGGAATTTCAAGTCGGTGATCGTGTATTACTTAAGGTCTCACCTTGGAAAGGTGTGATCAGATTTGGAAAGAAAGGAAAACTTGCACCTAGATACGTTGGACCATTCAAGATCGTCGAAAGAATCGGAAAGGTAGCCTACAGACTTGAGTTACCTCCTGAACTTGGAAATGTTCATCCAACTTTTCACGTGTCCAATCTCAAGAAGTGTTCAGCTGATGAAAACTTCTCCATACCGCTTGACGAAATTCGTGTTGGCAAAACACTGAAATTTGTTGAGAAACCAGTGGAAATCATGGAACGTGAAGTCAAGTGGCTTAAACGCAAGCGCATTCCTTTGGTCAAAGTTCGCTGGGAAGCTAAACGTGGACCTGAGTTTACTTGGGAACGTGAAGATCAAATGAAGGCGAAATATACACATCTTTTTCCTCGAGTTTCCTCTAAATAAATTTCGGGACGAAATTTCCACAAGTAGGGGAGACTGTAACAACTGTGCTTGTAATCACTATGAACAGTTCTATTATCAATAAAACAATGTTATTTGATCACAATGTTTGTTTTGTTATGTTTTACATTTTTCATGTTTTGACTTTTATGTAATTTCAAACTCTACATCACTTTCTGGAGAGTTATACGCAAACTAGTGCGTAAACGTACTCAGTTTAATGCGAGAAATACTCTGGAACATCAACATATACTCAACATACCTTAAATAACCTTTACATAACTTAGAAATAAGTTTTGAGGGGTTCGGTGTGCTAAAATAAACTTTTGGGTCATTCAGGGACTAAAAGTGTCAAAAAGTGCACAAGTTTGCATTTTCGCGCATAACTTACGTTCTGAATACATCTGGACATCCAAAAATTTATGTAAGCATGACTACATTATATTTTAGTGTTCGCCTTAAGAAAAATCCATTTGTCGCGTCATTTGGATCGTTTTTCGCGCTTGTGCGCATTCCGTCGTAATTAAGCGAACATCGCGTTCGTACGACCAAACGAACTGACATCAGACATATTTTTGAACATGTTTCATGTCCACAATGTTTAGGCATCATTTTAGGGCCTTAAAGTTGGCTTTACGGGCCTTAGAAGTGTCGGAAATGGCCTTAAACACGTGCAGGGACTGAAACTGTCATTTTTCAAACATATTTGCGGATCAGAAGGGTCAGGCGGCCCGCATTGTGTTTGCCTGATCCTGAAGCGGGCCGCTTCCCACTATCAGACCAGATTAAATGAATTTAATCACAAGTTGCACATGTTTGATCCTTCACCACATGTTCTAACTTGCTTAGTCACTAGATAAGGATGGAATTTAGCTTCCATAACCTTTCAACAAGTGTACGGATGTGATCGAATCACGGTTTCCCTGAAACGATCCTAGCGGTTACCCGAAAACTATAAATACCCCAACACCCCTTTGTTCAAAATCACTAGAAACTTGAATTGAGAAACTCTAAGTTGAAACATTTGTTTCATACCTGAGATTTTCGAATCGAGTTTAGCATTCGGGGACCCTTCGTAAGTATTCTTTCGTTCTTTTCCTTATTTTACTGCTTTTCGAGTCAGAAAGTCAAACTTTGTTTGACTTTCAGCGTTGACCAGTAATGGTCAATGCGAAGTTCGTTTGAACTTCGCAACGTGAGTGTAATCACGTTGGTCATAGTCCCTTGGGACTATGCCCACTGATTACCACGTTGTCTAGGGTCGTAGGGTAGGCGATCTAATAAATCGCCTATACCTTCGAACCCGACCCAGTTTGGTCGATCAATAGGATCCGACCAAACACATTAGGTGACCATAGTAGGTAGGGAATAACCTTCCGAGGTTATACCCTATGGTCACATCGTTTAAGTAGTTGTATGATAGGTAGTTTATATGCCTTAGGTAAATTACCAGAATACCCTTTTCATGTATAATTGGTAATTAAGCATATGTAACCTAAACCTTTGTCACATAACTGATTATGTAACATGTTTAGGCATATAACACTTGTCATAGGGCTGGTTAGGCGTTCCGAACGCGTTTTACGCGCACGACGCGTTAAAGTAGCATAAGCTACCTAAACGGATCATAATGGGTCGATAAGACTTAGGTCAAGTTTCATTTAGTATGTAGGCTTTGTTAAACCATATCACATGAGTTCCTACACTCATTTGGTTTACAAACCCTAATGCTACCCAGTCTTCCGATTTAGGTCCGGTTTATTAACATAGTTACCTATATTAGGTGCCGTTTGATTCCGTGATCTATAGCATTACTCGGTGGTCATCTTTAGACAACTGAGCAATCTCAAGTGAGTACATAGACCCCTCTTTTACTGTTTTCCAAACTGTTTTGGGGTGGAACACATGTGCCTACTTGTTACTTTAATGCTTTCCGTTTTCACATCATATACATGCTATGTTCGTTAGTACATTATAGTACATGATTTCAATACATTTTATGCTAGGTGTGCCCATTGTGTGCATTACTTAGTACATCGTTTTACATGACATTTCATGCTAGGTGTGCCCATTGTGTGCATTACTTAGTACATTGTTTTACATTACATTTTATGCTAGGTGTGCCCATTGTGTGCATTACTTAGTACATCGTTTTTACATGACATTTCATGCTAGGTGTGCCCATTGTGTGCATTACTTAGTACATTGTTTTACATTACATTTCATGCTAGGTGTGCCCATTGTGTGCATTACTTAGTACATTGTTTTACATTACATTTCATGCTAGGTGTGCCCATTGTGTGCATTACTTGGTACATTGTTTTACATTACATTTCATGCTAGGTGTGCCCATTGTGTGCATTACTTAGTACATCGTTTTACATTACATTTTCACGCTATGTATGTTCATTTGATTACATACTTAGTGCATCACATGCTTCCATTTTTGGTATAACATTTGGTTTGTTTAACATGGGACAATACATTCATTAACATTGATCATGCCATTCGTTAGTAGGTAGTGGTACCATAGGAATTGACAACTCCCGTTCCGGACATCCCAGGGAAAGGGGACAGAAAGGAATGACCGAATTCGATATACATAATTTAGATAAATCTTTAATTTGTTTAAGGGTTTATCGCCTCAGTCTCAAGGCTTGGATGTATGCATATTAACAATACCGCATAAATGTTTGTATCAGTATAGCATGCATTTGTTACACACAATATGACTTTGATTTAAACTGTGTTTTACTTCAATACCTTGTTGTTGTGCATTTTACATATGGTTTAGTTGATACATTTCACTTACCATACATGACATTTTGATTTCACATTACATGATCTACATTGAACATAAACATTTTGACATTGATATACACATTTGGTGGTTTACATTGGACATAGACATTTTGACATGGTTTACACAATAACACTTGACAATTGGTTTGTACATGAACATTTTACATCTTGATGGTTTAGTTTGATTAAATGATTAAGTAACGATACGTGTGTAATATGATACAAACATGGTGGATACGCCGCTGGTACTTCCTATATATAAGTGTTTGTATAATATTACATAGCGTAACGTTATTTGAATCATTTCAGTTTGATACATATAACATTTTATACAAATAACATACTTTTCATAAGACATTGTTTTACAATCAACTTATCTTATACAAACTCATTTTACATGGTTATTCATTTAACCTTACATTTACTTATACATATCAACTGATCTTATCGTTTTTCAAATGATTTACAAGACAAAGCAAATTACAAGGTTCATGACTAAACATTTTCTCAAATACAAGTCATGAATCTTATTTTCACAAACCTATGTATCTCACAGGCATTTTTATGCTGACGTACCTATTTTCACATGTGTTTTCAGGTGCTTTTCCATAGGATGTTGATCATGATACTAGGGCGGACCTGTGCCTTAGAGCTTTAAAAGAAGATAGACTATGTTTAATTATGTTCTGAACTCTTTAATTTCCTGTTCGAAACAATGTAACACCTTTGTTTATAAATAAAATACAACTTTGTATGCCATGGTTATGAAACAATTAATTCTGTTACAACACTCCCCGACGTTTTCCGCCACGTTTTGTATGATACACGTGGTCGGGGTGTGACATTGTCGATCCAAAACATCCTAACAAAGTATGCAAGTTAAAGAAATCAATCTATGGATTGAAACAAGCATCTAGAAGTTGGAATCACCGTTTTGATGAAGAGATTAGGGAATATGGATTCATCAAGAACGGCGATGAATCTTGTGTGTATAAGAAGGCTAGTGGGAGCATCAACACTTTCTTAGTATTGTATGTCAATGACATTCTACTATTTAGAAATGACATTTCAACCATGGAAGGTGTAAAAACCTAGCTTGGAAGTTGTTCTTCCATTAAGGATTTTGGTGAAGTCGCCAATATTTTGGAATAAAGATCTATAGGGATAGATCAAGGCGCTTGATAGGTTTAAACTAAAGTGCATACATTGATAAAGTCTTGAAAAGGTTCAAGATAGAAAGCTCTATGAAAGGTTTGGTACCTATTTAAGAGAGGACAATATTGAGTGCGTCTCAATGTCCAGGCTCAAAGGATGAGCAAGAAAGAATGAAAGGAATCCCATATGCGTCTGCTATAGGATTCATTATGTATGTAATGATACGCACTAGACCGGACAAGTTATGCGCTTTAAGCATGACGAGAAGATACCAGCGAGTAACCGTCATTGGGTGACTGTTAAAATATATATATTGAAATACCTTAGAAGGACTAAGGATATATTTCTAATATATGAATCTGGTGAAGAAGAACTCGTTGTAAAAGGTTACAGGGATGCGAGTTTTGGAATTCGTTGTAAAGGGTTACATGGGTATGAGTTTCCAAACTGATCGAGATGATTCTCGATCACAATCAGGGTAGCATTGTCCACTACAAAATCAGAATACATCGCCGCTTCATTGATCGAGATAATTCATATGGATCGGCCACTTGAATTATTGTCGATCTAGGGGTAGTCCCTACCATTCAGGACCCCTAGAGATCTTTGTGATAACGATGTTGCGATTGCTTAAATCAAGGAACCTCGTGCACATCAAAAGACTAGGCACATTGAGCGGAGTTTCAACTACATAAGGGATGAAGTTGAAAAGGGGAAATATATGTATTCGAAAAGTTCACACTGATCAAAATATTGCGGATCCACTCACGAAGCTCCTCGAACGGGCAAAGCATTGTGCCTTAGGACTTTGATATTCTAGTGATTGGATTTGGTCTATTTTGTATTTGGATATTGGAACAATTGGTATTATAACTCTTTATGGTATGTTGAGTTATGTTCCGTTTTAGCATGTTTAAATCCGTGAATAAGTTGCTTATTCTAAATGTCCGTAGTCGATCATACTTGTGGGAACAAATATGAATGTAAGACTGTTATGAACTTGGATTGGTAGATATTCATTAGGTATGAATATAGAGCAAAGTGTTGCTGCCAAAGTTCATAGATATTTGTGGGATACAAATATTGGACTGACTCGCTCTCAAATCTTACTGCATGGAATCATTTGTGATTGATCATAAGTAAATTTGAGTAAAGGAGAATATCATAGTATCCTCTGACCTGAGAATATATTGGGTCTTAATATTCACCAAATATTGTACCTTGACTTTTTTCTTCGCTGTCAGTAATATGATAGTACATAAGGCTACGCTCAGGTGTAGTACAAGGTGATTATGAGAGACGTATGTAGTCAAGATGAGATTTGTTCCTCTTATTCGTTGAGAGTAGGATGTCTAAGGCCTGCTAAAGTTAAATCAACAGAGAGTGATCACTCTATGTCTCTGGATTTGACATGACATCTATAACAAAGGGATAAATGATAGATTCACCTAAATCATTTTCAAGTAAGGGACTTGAAGGGGATGATGTGATTGAATGGGACATATAGTCATACGTGTTAAGGGTAGTAAACTATAGTTAGGTGGTCTTTACTACTTGCATCAATCTTCTATGTATCTTGTGCAAGTGGGAGATTGTTGGACTCTGTATGCCCAAGACACATATTAAATTGATATGGCTAATACGTTATGATCCAAGTCGAGTCATACCCAAATACAAGCTAGACAAATACTTATAATATTTATTTGTGATATGATCAAACAAATAAATATTAACACTTAGAATATTTAGAAATTGGTTTTCTAAATAATTGCACTTGACAAGCTAATAAATTATATGCATAATTTATTTTGAGAGAATATTTTATTTTGTTATTTAATGGGTTAAATGTAACAACCGTCTAATTACTACTCCGGTATTATTGAAAATAAGCGTGACTTTATAAAAAAAAGATAGTTTACTTCATCATAAGTGCAAAATTTGAAGTTTTAAGGTAACTACATACCGGTTAATTACTAAACTGGTTTAAACATTTAAAAATACGTTTAGTAAATTGTTTACATCACAACATTGTCTAACAAAGTTAAATTAACACGGAAGCTTCAAAAGTGCGTGTTCGGTTCTTCAAAACATGCTTGATCGTCATCCGGAAATACCCCATCATTACCTAGAGTCAAAACCACTTGAAAAGTTAGTTTTGACATTGATATAATGCATACAAACAAGTTCTAGTATTAAATCATCAAAAATAGAATAAAATTTCAGTTTTAGTCCTGTCGCGTGTCGCGCCAGAACTCCCTCGACTTGTCGCGTGTCACGAGGACTCCCGCGTGTCGCGCCAGATCCAAAGGATCCTGTCGCGTGGCGCAGGGGAAACCATTTTCCAGCAAGTGCAGGTTTTTGACCTGCATTTCCTGCCAGCTCCGAAATTCACCAATTTTAACTTCAAATGCCCATAACTTTTGATCCGTAGGTCCGTTTTAGGTGATTCTTTTTCCTATACGTCTGTAATTTAATTACCGACGTGTCTATTACAATTATCATACTGAAAATTTGGTTTACGGGCTGAAAGTCTATAAATCCCTAATATATTTGTTCGAACCATCTAGTTTTGCACTAAAACTATCATCAATATTTTTATGACCACGAAGCTTATTTTACCCATCTTCCGGGGCTTACGATAATTGGCGTTTTATTACCAATTCCATGGTTTACGCTCTTATGATCTACAATCACCAAGGGATCTTTCAATAATTTCATAGTATCGATTAACCACACATTTATTTGACCCGTTTGGCCGATTTATGGAGTTCACCATTTCAATAATAACCAAACGTTTTCTAATCTAGTTTTGACCGTTCAATTAAGTAGTGATCATCACCACTTTAATTAATACAAATCCTTATTCTAAAACCCAACTTTGAATAACTACAATATCAAATTATCGTAATGTAACGAAACAAGTTACATACTTACATAATTCATCAACATTGGTTTCTAACCATAATTACCCATTCCCGGGCTTGTCAATCTTAGCGTATCATGTCCATTCCATGGTTTACGCTTTTATAACTCAACTTTAATGAGTGACGTTTAAGTCACTTCGAACACTACCATTTCGACCATTATTTTAACTTGTTTCTTTATCTAGTGAGTTACATCACTTTATTTACTTTCCATACATGACTAATTAAACAATATTATCAACCAACATTTCTAGTTAACTATTTTGACCCGTTTGGTTTGTCGAGTGAACTTCGTCACTTCTATGACATACCAAACTCGCAATTGACACTACAATTTCATTAACATTTCTAAGACTATTGTTTATGCATAATGTAATGAAACCGAAGTTACGTACCTTTAGTGCTTTTCCTTCAAGCGCGCATCAACTCCGGCTCGTCCGCTTGAAGATTCAATTCCTTTGCCTATAGAGTTCAATCAATGGCTTGTTTAGAACTCGTATTATTTCATATAACGCATAATTCACCATAACATTCAAAATGCGTTTTTACTCAAAATTTCAACATCTAGTTTTCTTTTAGGCATTTCAACAAACACCTAAAGGGCATAGTTTTGCTAAATCAATAACCAAGTTTCATAACTAGTCATTTAGCCAATTTTGAGCATTTTTCACAAATTCAAATGTCTAGTTCTATATCAACACCTAGACTTATTTCATGGAGCTCAAATAATACTAGATTAATAATCGTAATTCTAGTGTTCATCATCTTTTTAGAAAACCCATTTAACACACAAATGGGTAAACATGAATATTCATAGTTTGAGCACTAATTTCACAAATTATTAGCTAGGGTTTACATCTAAACTTGTTTTTATTACAAGTTTCATCTAAACATCCCTAATCAAGCTCCAATTTTCGATTTTTATAATATACTTGGAATCTAAGTTGAATCAAAACAACATAATTTAGCATACCTTATGATCCCTTCAACGAGGTGATCACGAATTTGTGCTTGAAAATTGATTTAGAGATGATTAGAACCTTCAATTTGAGGGAAAGCTGCATGAACTAGGGTTTGTGGGGAACCCTTATGTTGCCCCTGGTTTGGATCGACCAGACACACTCCTTTTTGTGTGTTTGGTGTGATTTATTTTGTTTTATTGTTTTAAGTTTCTAATTTAACAAGTTTAGTCCCTCAACAATCACTTGGTTCTTATTTTAGGTATTTTAACCCACTTACATGTTATCACAAGACTCATAACTAACTGGGTTATTTATTTCCTAGTTAGCTTATTCTTGTTTATTTTATACTTTATAATTCTAATATAAAGTTTATATTTTCGGGGCATTACATTAAATAATATAATAAAAGTTATATAAGTCTTATAACATGTGATGTTATAATTTTATAAAAGTTATAAAATTAATCAAGACTTAAATTATTTTATAAAAGAAATTGAATTTTTTTTTAAAATAAAAGAGTGGTCTCTCCTCCCAAGACCATTTTGGTCCAATAGAAATACATGCATTTATGCATGGTTAGATGTTCATGCATTGGGCAAAAAGGTTGCTAATTATCTCTCACATTCTTTTAAGATTTTTTGTATGACAAAAAATCGTAAGAGTGACTTGTAAGACTTGAAAATGCTCTCCATAATTTTGGCCATAGTGTGCTATCCAAGATGAGTTTCAAGTTTGAACATTCAATTGCAAGAACTCCATTCTTGTCTCTCTAATTTTCGGCCAAGTTGGGTCGTACATGAGGGATTTTTTCAAGTGAGTTCATGAGTGTATAAATCCTAGCTAAATCAAAGTGTTTGTTGGAAGGCTTGGGGTATACAAGCTTGAGGTCTTCTACACTTGAAGGCAACCGTTCAAGAAGCATCATCTTCTTCATATCCTTTACTCCTTGGAAGGTAGTATTCTAAACTCTCTATGGCTGTGTTTTAATTTTTGATAGCATGCATGTTCGTATATGGATCCGGGGATTGGGTTTTACGTATAAAATGAGTTTTATATCTTGTAAGTAACATGTTTTAAATAATATTTTCCGCTGCGTTTTTATTTTATAAGGATAAAATACTTTGATAAACATGTGAAAACCCCAACAAATTCATATATCTTTTATTTTCACCTTATTTTATGAATTGACAATAATACCCTTCATTTAACCTATCTGGCTTAATTGGGTTTTAATTTTTGGACTAAAGTGGTACGTTTCTAGTATGTCAGGGAGGAAACTGGTGCATTTCTTAAAATTGGTCTGAAATGGCAAAAGTGAACAAACCACAGGGACGAAAATGGCAGTTAACTCTTCTCTAATTGATTATATGATTAGATTAATATTTATAGTATATGATTAGATTAATATTTAAATTATACGATTAGATATCACTTATGTTTGATCTAGTCACTTTAGAATAACATTAGCTGATATCGTTGCAAATTTTAACACCCTCGATGCAGCTCGCCAGTAATATACCACTAGTCAAATTTAAAACGAAACAAAAAGTAGTAAAAATAGATTATTTAGTTTTTCATATATGGGGCTCATAAAATTGTCTTATCATATGCTTCTTTTAAAAAATAAGTTTGTAGGGCCAATGTTTTCTACTTGCACAAGGCCCTGGAGGGCACCCAAGTTCTTAGACGACCCTAGGCATTTGTTTAATTTTATTTATTATCATGTTTTTTCATTATTATTGTATGAATGTACGATAAAAAAAATTGGGATGCCCCTGAATTTTTGTTCTAGTTCCACCACTGAACAGAAGATATGCCATTTCAGTAACACATTTGTAGACGAATAAAGAGGTGTCACTAAGAGTATTGGTGAACCCACACGATGTTATAAACTGAGCAAAACGATGATACCATACCATCGGAGCCTGTTTGAGGCCATAAAGAGACTTTCGTAGCCTACACACATGATTTGGTTTAGTGGAGTCTTTAAAGACAGGCGGTTGATAGATATAAACAGTCTCGTTCAAATCACCATACAAAAATGCATTTTTAACATTCAATTGGTTAATCGTCCACCCCCGAGAAACTACGAGACTGAGTACAGTACGAATGGTGGTCGGTTTGACCATAGGGCTAAAAGTATCAGCAGAGTCAACGCTGACCTGTTGAGATTTTTCGTTCACAACTAAACGGGCCTTGTAGCGTTGTAAATTTCCATCAGTGTGGAACTTGTGGCGAAACAACCACATGCAACAGATGATATGTGTATCCGGAGGGCGAACAACTAATTCCCATGTTTTATTATCCTTTAAAGCTTTGTATTTGGTGTTCATGGCATCGAGCCAATTAGGATCCGATTGAGCATCAATATGGGATTTTGGTAATGGATAGATGGAAGGTGTAGAAGATGTATGTAAGGTGTAATGGGTGGTATTTTTCATGGTTCCATCACGAGTTCTGGTGACCATTGGGTGTCTAAGTGGTGGTGGAGGGGGAGGTGAAGGTGCGGTAGTAGTTTGACTAGAAAATTGGTGAGGAAGGGGTGGTGGGGTTGGGTTAGATGGCGGACTCGTAGTGGGTGGGCGGTTGGGGATAGTGGGCTGAGGAGTAGGGTTGGTTGATGTGTGCAGGGTATTAGGTTGAGGAGTAGGCCTGGTTGATGTGTGTTGGGCATTATGCTGAGGGGTAGGGCTGGTGGATGTGTTCTGGTTATTAGGCTGAGGAGGAGGGCTAGTAGGAGCATTGTGAGTGGTGATGTGAGCTCGCGTAGGTTTGTTTCTTCGTTGGTAAGTGATGGGAAACGTGGATTGAGGGGGTGGTGAGGGTGGCGTAGTAAGGACGGGTACAGTGTGGGTTGGTGCATGTGTGTTTGTATGTGTGGTAGGATTAGGAGGGAAGGAGGACTGGTGGTGTAGAAGTGATGAGATATCGGTTTCGAGGAAGGAATGGTCAACAGGTGAGGAGGGAGATGTGGAGAATGGAAACACGGTCACTACAAAGGTAACATGTCGTGATAAGATAACCTTTCCAGTTCAAAGGTTTAGACACCAGTATCCCTGAAAGTTGGCGGGGTAGCCGAGAAAGACGCAAAGAGCGGAACGGTGGGTGAGTTTATGGGGGCGAGTGGAGGATGTGTTGGGATAGCATGCACATCAGAAGACATGAAGATGGTCATAATCAGGTTGACGACCATAGAGGGAAGCCATAGGAGTGATAAACCGAAATTTGGCAGACGGTAGTATGTTATGAAGATATGAGGCGGTGTGAAGTGCGTCCACCCAAAAGTTGGATGGTAGGGAGGCGTGGGTTAAGAGACAAAACATGATTTCATTTAGGCGACGAATCATGCGTTCGGACTTCCCATTTTGTTGGGAAGTATGTGGGCAGGAAAAGCTTAGGTGAAGACCATTTGCCGTGGCAAAATTTTGGAAATTATTGTTTTCAAATTCACCTCCTAAGTCGCATTGAAACGACTTAATGTTAATATGAAATTGGGTTTTAATATATTTATAGAATTGAGCGAATCTGGAAAATGTTTCTTATTTATATTTTAATGAGAAAACCCAAGTAAAGTTCGTGTAATCATCAATCAATGCCATATAATATTTATAACCAGATTTACTAAGAATAGGAGACGTCCACAAATCACAATGAACAATGTCAAATAGTAATAAAGTAGACGAAGTAGAATTAGTAAATGGTAAACGTTTATGTTTTGACAATTGGCAAGAATGACAAATGAGCGATCGAGATCGCTTATTACATGAAATTAAATGACTAGAATGGAAAAAAATCCATAGTGATGTCATGGATGACCAAGACAATCGTGCCAAAATGCAGTTGATGAAGAAGAAGCAACAAAAGCAGAGGCGGAAGCATTGTTCTTGGTGAGAGGATAAAGTAGGCTTGAGCTATCATGCCTTGTTAGAATCTTCCCACTCTTGTAGCCCTTCACAAAAAAACCATGCCGGTCAAATTCCACAGAGACATGATTATCTTTTGTGAATTGTTTAACAGAAATAAGGTTTTTAACGACATGGCGTGAATAAAGGACATTTTTAGGACAAGGTTTTTGGCGGGTGAGGTAATGGTGGTGTTACCGGATCCATAAATTGGTTTTACCTTGGTCCCCATGACATGATGGTAGCTCCAGTGTCCATATCCCATGAATCATCCCCATCATCAGTTTCGTGGATACTTAGACCCTGAAAAGCATCCCCAAGAGCCTGAGGGTCCAATGGATTTATTTCGGTCAAATGGGCCTGAGGAGTTTGGGCCGAAGAGGGCTAGGCTTGGTTGTTTTAGTTCGGTCCATAGCCTTGTGGCCTGGGAGAGGCCCAACCTTGAAGTGTGGGGTATGGGCAGGGTGGTGGTGGGTACCATAAGGCTGGAGATTGGGCCATCCACCAATTAGGCCATAGGCCTGTAGGACTAGTGGACATACGACTGTTATTGGAGTTATTGGGCTAATTATTGGTATGATTAGTCCATGAACCAGACTGTTGTTGTGTTGTTGAACGACTGCTATTGTTGTTAATATTACGTTGCTGCTGTGGTTGACTAGAACTGCCACCACGACCCCTGTAAGAACCCCCACCGCCCCTGTAGAAGCCCCCACCACCACGAGACTGATGTCAACGATTAGGAGGTTGTTGTTGTCGATTTTCATCGGTCATAGCCATGACAGAAGGGGAGGCTGCAGAGGAGGCTAGAGAATCCCGACCCTCTTGGTGTTGCTGGTCCGATTGAAGCAAGCTGATCGCTTCTTCCCACGTGGGGATTTCTTTGTTGATGATGCTTGTTTTGGTGTCGAATTCAGATGGGAGGCCTCGAACAAGTTGAAGGATGAGGCGCTGATTTGAGACAGGTTGGTCAACATCAGCTAATTGATTAGAAATTTCCTTTAACCTTTGGAAATAGGCATCCAGATATTGCATGGATTTCAGAGTCAGGTTGATAAACTGATGTTCTAGGGTGGCTGCCCTAGACCCTTTGTTGTTGGTAAACAGACCTTTGATGCGTAACCAGGCCTCCAAAGCAGTAGATTCAGGTTCAAGGACCCGAACCAGAAGATCGTTAGAGAGGGTTCCATATATCCATTGCAAAACAATGGCATCGATATCCATCCATGACTCATAGTCAGGATCTGTTTCAGCAGGAGCAGGGGTACTATCTATGTGGTCTGTGACTTTGTAACCATAATCATTGAGTTGAAAAAGCTTCACCCAAGATGAATAGGTGACCTTGGTACCGTCCAGAACACGCACCTTGTTCTGGATATTTGTAACTGTGTAAACAGGATGAAGGGTAGGCTGTTTGGGGTTGGAAGATGAACCTGCATCAGTAGTCTTGACATCGCCCATGGCAGATTTGTGTGTGGAGAACAGTGGGGATCAGAAAAAAAAAACTTGAAGTAGAAGGGTAATAGGCCGTAGTATTCGATGTAAAGTCTAGGGTTTAGAGCAATAATGCTCTGATACCATAAAGGTTATTGAATTCCTCGCCCTTTATTGAATAATATCAAAAATATATATTGTTATGGGTGAAATTCCGAGCCAATACCCTGGATTATATCTTGATTACATAATAGCTGTTTGCAACCAGGATGTTGGACCAGGATATTGGTAACATCCTGATGCTGTATCCTGGTGTTTATTAACAGTTTGCTTGCAGGGAGTGTTGTAACAGAATCATTGTTTCATAACCATGGATTAAACAGTTTCGTTTTATTGAATTAAATGTATTACACTACATTGGAATTTGAAACCAAACATAAACAAATAGACTTCCATTGTTATTAAGTCACTAAGGCCTCGTCCATT
>JARYGA010033263.1:0-44735 GCA_030545235.1 Helianthus tuberosus | reverse complement strand
TAGGTACACAGAAAAGTCAAACAAGCAACGTTGTGGCTACTCACGTCCTATCATAGTTGTATCATACAAGTCAGGTTCGTAACCAAGTAGCACACGGATGTTTCTAGCACATTGCATTCAAGTATCATCTAAGGCAGTTCAACATTCACGTTCAACAGTAACATATAAGGTCTGTGCATTAGGCCCAAGAGTCCGGCCCAAACAATTAAGTCCGAAATGAGGTGCAAGCCCAAACAGCGTGTATCTGTGTATAGTCTCGAGTCGCAACTAGGCGTTTGCGACTCGCAACCTGAGTCGCAATCATGGTCTCGGTTCATGCTGTTTTGGTCTCGAGTCGCAACCAGACTCGTAACCGTGGTTTCGAGTCGTAAGGTTTGTGTGCTGATCAACTGTGGTTTCGAGTCGCAACCAGGTGTTTGCGACTCGCAACCGATGTCGCAACCGGGAGATTTCGACTCATCATGCACTGGTTTCGAGTCGCAATTGGAGGTTTCGGTTGGACAGGAGCTGATTCTGCACAGTGTACTATCCAATGGAAATTTGGTTTCATGAAATGGTTTGTACTATCCACTTAAACATGTTTGTTTGTCTAGTAATTTACCAAAATGGATCAAACAACAAATTTCAAATGTTCATCACACACTCATATCATATTCAACAAGTTCTTCATATATTCAAATAGTTCATCATGATCATTCAAGCTTGTTCATCATATTTTCGGTTTCTAACATTAATCACAAATATAATCATGAACAACAAATCAAACATTCGATCATACTCGTTTAATGGTTTCAAGTCATCACATAACATCTCCAAAATCTATCCTAATCCGAATAACATGATGCTTTCTATTCACATGTGCAAGCCGGTTTTATGAACATTCACATTTAATGATTTGAATCACATTTCAATACAAGATATCATGAGCTCATTGTGCAATATATCCGAAACATGTTAGCCGATTATCAACAATATATACATCCGATTCACGAAACATTATCAAGCATACCACTACACTAGTTAATCATATCATTCATACCATTATTAAACAACAACAAACATCATAAAATCACTAACCGGTTGATGAGTTTCAAAGGCGAGTATGAAACTTCCGAGTGTGTGTGTGTGAGCCGATCCGCTAGTCCTAGTGTCACCGGTTTGGATCCGAGAAGAAGGAGAAGAAGTATGATGTTTGGTGTCTAGGGTTTAGTGAGAGGGAGTAGGAGAGTGTGTGTTATCCAAAGAAAATGGCAACATGGCTAACACTAAGATATATATACTTGTTTCACCTTGTGCACCCTAATGGGCTTCGGATGAGGTGCACAGCCCAACCGGCCCATATGTGGTGTGATGTTTACTCGAGACCACATGGTCTCGAGTCGGGTCCTTGTTGTTTCGGTACCTAGACATACTCGCATACATACAATCACAAACATAACCATATAAGTTCACATAAATCATTCATTAATTCATCAAATCAATTAGTCACTAATCGTTCAAGCATACAACGAAAGGTTCTAAATTTCGAGTTGTCACATCATCCCCAAAGGAACTACGTGGGTCTCGTCTGACGGACACTTCTTCAGATTCGACACGTGAAAAACGTTGTGAACTGCACCGAGTTCCGCTGGTAAGTTGAGTCTGTAGGCCACCCTGCCTATTTTCTCAATGACTTCGAAAGGTCCAACGTATCGTGGGTTAAGTTTGCCGCGTTTACCAAAACGAATCACACCCTTCCAGGGTGAAACTTTGAGTAGTACCCGCTCCCCAACCTGGAGCTCAAGCGGTTTCCTGCCCATGTCAGCGTAAACTTTCTGACGTTCGCGAGCTGCCGTCATGCGTTTTCGTATTTGAGCAATTTGTTCGGTCGTGTCTACCACATATTCTGGACCAGTGATCTGACTATCTCCCACCTCTGCCCAGCAAAGAGGTGACCGGCATTTACGTCCGTACAATGCCTCAAACGGAGCAGCTTTAATGCTGGTGTGGTAGCTGTTATTGTACGAGAA
Source organism: Helianthus tuberosus (assembly GCA_030545235.1). Lineage (NCBI taxonomy): Eukaryota > Viridiplantae > Streptophyta > Magnoliopsida > Asterales > Asteraceae > Helianthus > Helianthus tuberosus. Next base: position 42,726 of record JARYGA010033263.1, on the reverse strand, counting down.
TTCCACAAGTGGCAGATGCTTTTCCCAGCGGTTGCCGAAGTCGATTACACATGCACGAAGCATGTCTTCTAAGGTTTGAATAGTGCGCTCGGACTGCCCGTCCGTCTGAGGGTGGTACGCTGTGCTCATGTCTAATCGTGAGCCGAAGGATTTGTGCATTGCTTGCCACAGCTCTGAAGTAAAACGCGCATCTCGATCTGAGATAATGGAGGTGGGCACCCCGTGCCTCGAAACGACTTCCTTAAGGTATATTTCTGCAAGAGTGGAGAACTTATCCGTTTCCTTGATAGCCAGGAAGTGTGCAGACTTTGTGAGTCGATCCACGATCACCCAAATAGTATCATTTCCGCGCTGGGATCTAGGTAAGCCAGTGACAAAATCCATGGAAATTTGCTCCCATTTCCATTGGGGTATCTCTGGTTGTTGGAGTAGGCCTGAGGGTTTCTGGTATTCAGACTTGACTCTTGCACAAGTCAAACACTTGCTGACGTAAGTTGCTATGTGGGCCTTCATGCTAGGCCACCAGTACGTAGTTTTGATGTCGTGGTACATTTTATCCGATCCAGGATGTACCGAGTAGCGAGACTTGTGTGCTTCGTCCATCACAAGTTCTCGTAGGTTGCCATAGAGTGGGACCCAAATGCGTCCCGTTACGTAGTAAGCACTGTCTTCCTTTTGTTCTAATCGTTGCCTTGATCCGCGTAGGGCTTCAGCCCTGACGTTTTCTGGTTTCAGTGCTTCTATCTGAGCAGCTCGTATCTGGGAAGGGAGACTAGAGTGGATCGTGAGTTGTAAAGCTCGCACGCGCCTTGGTGCAGTGTCCTTTCGGCTAAGGGCGTCAGCCACAACATTGGCTTTGCCCGGGTGATATCTGATTGAGCACTCGTAGTCATTCAGCAGCTCGACCCATCGTCGTTGTCGCATATTCAGTTCCTTCTGTTTGAAGATATGCTCGAGGCTCCTGTGGTCAGTGTAGATGGCGCACTTGGTACCATACAGGTAATGCCGCCATAACTTAAGTGCAAAAACAACAGCTCCCAGCTCTAAGTCGTGTGTAGTGTAGTTCTTCTCGTGAACTTTAAGTTGGCGTGAGGCGTAAGCTATAACTTTGTCTCGTTGCATCAGCACGCAACCAAGACCCTGAATTGATGCGTCGCAGTAGACCACAAAGTCGTCTGTGCCTTCCGGCAAGGAAAGGATAGGCGCGCTACAAAGTCTATCCTTTAGGTGCTGAAATGCCAACTCCTGTGCGTTTCCCCAGCGATAAACAACGCCCTTCTGCGTTAGTGAGGTGAGAGGTTGTGCGATCTTAGAAAAATCCTTAATAAATCTCCGGTAGTATCCCGCCAAACCCAAGAATTGGCGAATTTCCTTTGGTGTGCGAGGTGCAGGCCAGTTCTTAATCGAGTCTACTTTGGATGGATCAACATGAATCCCATCCTTGTTCACCACGTGGCCCAGGAAATGGACTTCACGAAGCCAGAAGTCGCATTACGAGAACTTTGCATAAAGCTGTTCTGTTCGAAGGAGTTCCAGAATAAGTCGTAGATGTCGCTCGTGTTCCTCCCGACTCTTGGAATAGATCAGGATGTCGTCGATGAAGACTATAACGAACTTGTCCAGGTAAGGCTTGCACACTCGGTTCATCAAGTCCATGAAAACCGCAGGTGCATTTGTCATCCCAAATGGCATGACCAAAAACTCATAGTGTCCGTAACGTGTTCTAAAAGCTGTCTTGGAGACGTCCTCTTCCCGGACTCTCAGCTGGTGATAACCCGATCTCAAATCAATCTTCGAATAGTAGCTCGACCCTTGCAACTGGTCGAACAAGTCGTCGATCCGCGGTAGAGGATAGCGATTCTTCACCGTCACCTTGTTGAGTTCTCGGTAGTCGATGCACATTCTGAAGGTACCGTCTTTCTTCTTTACAAATAATACTGGAGCTCCCCAGGGCGATGAGCTTGGACGAATAAAACCCTTATCCAGGAGCTCTTGTAGTTGCGTAGAGAGTTCTTTCAACTCTGATGGGGCTAGACGATAAGGTGTACGGGCTATGGGCGCAGCTCCAGGAGCTAGTTCGATCTGAAACTCGACTTGGCGATGAGGCGGAAGACCAGGTAATTCCTCAGGAAATACCTCTGGATAATCGCGTACAACTGGAAAATCTTCTATCTTCTTCTCTTTTGCTGAGGTGTCAGTAATGAGAGCCAAAATGGCAGTGTGGCCCTTTCGCAAGCACTTTTGGGCCTTAAGGAGAGAAATGACGTTCTCAACAGCACTCCTCTTGTCGCCATGAATCATGAGAGGTTCACCATCGGGACCTGGAATACGGACAACCTTCTCGTTGCAAAGAATCTCTGCTCGGTGTTGGGATAACCAATCCATCCCAATGACAACGTCGAAACTACCCAAGACGATAGGAATGAGGTCGATAGAGAAGGTCTGGTCAGCGAGAATAAGTTTACAACCCTTGACTACGTGTGTGGCTTCTAAACTCTTACCATTTGCTAGCTCTACGGTGTGCTTGTTGTTCAAAGGTGTCGGAATACGCTTAAGCATTCGACTAACTTCTAGTGACATGTAGCTAGTATCGGCACCCGAATCAAATAAAACTGAAACATAAAAGTCGTCGAGAAGGAACTTACCCGCCACAACATTGGGGTCATTCCTTGCTTCACCTTGGCCGATCACAAACACCCGCCCCCTGGCGCCATTGTTGTTGTTGTTCCCATTGTTACCATTCCCCTGATTGTTGTTATTGTTGTTGTTGTTCTGGTTCCTGTTCAGTTGGGGACAATCTCTCTTGAAGTGGCCCTCAGCTCCACACTGAAAGCACCCTTTGTTATCTCCTTGATGTTGCTGCTGGCGTTGATTCTGTTGAGCTTGCTGACGATTCTGATTGGCGGGGTATAAGCTCCTGCAATCCTTTGCAGCGTGACCAGGCTTGTTGCACCGATGACAGTTGCCCCTGGTGCATGGCCCGCTGTGGTGCAGGCTGCAGCGATTGCATTTGGGGTGATTTCCTTTGTACCCGCCATGACTTTGACCACCAGACGATTGTTGATTAGGGCTCTTGTAGTCTTCAGTCTTTCTCTGGTGGGACTGAGACTGAACAGAAGTTGAACCCTTACTTGAAGTTCCATCCCATTTCCGTTTGTTGTCACTTGAGGTACCAGAAGTAGTTGCAGCACCTATGCGTTTTGGTAACTTGTTCTGCTCCACCGCCTGATCCGTGAGACGATGAGCCAACTGAACAGTTTGCTGGTAGGTGGCGAGGTTCGCTGAAGTCACATGACTTTGGATTTCTGGCACTAAGCCCTGAAGAAATAGTTGATGCGTTTGATGGGAGGATCCACCATAGTAGGGCACATAATTGCCAGTTCGTTCGACCTTTTCACATAAGCTTCAATTTCCGATCCCGTCATCTTGAGGTTGAAGAACTCCACTTCCAGTTTGTGAATCTCATCACGACTGCAGTATTCCTCCTTGATCATTTCCTTAAAATTCTCCCATGGGGTGGCGTTGGCAGCAACCAACCCTAGCATCTGAACTTGAGCGTTCCACCATGTGAGGGCTAAACCCTCGAGAGTACCAGTAGCATACTTCACCCTGCGCGCCTCAGGGCATTCACACATTTCGAACACAGATTCTAGTTTCTCAAACCAGTGTAGGAGACCTACTGCTCCTTCAGTGCCGCTAAATGTAGTTGGTCGGCAGTCCATGAAAGTCTTAAAAGTGCACACGGGTGGTTGAACATGCTGACCTATCGTAGGTGAAAGAAAAGACAGAGTTTAATACAAAGGTTGGTTCACGAGAGTAGGATTCTAAAGATCCTAGAATGAGTTCGGACTGTAGGATATACCTCCTGCGTGTGCAGCTGCAAGTGCTGCGGCAACTCGTTCGTTGATCAGAGCCGTCAACTGGGCTTGTGTTAGGTTAACGCGTCCAGACATGATCTTCATACCTAGAAGAACGTGAGTGAGAGGGGTTCGCGAAAGTACGACGACGAAATAGAGTAAGCACGCACGTGTTCAAGCAACAGTAGCTATACTAACCAGGCATACCATGAGCAATGTACTATGTATCTAACAAGTAGGCAATATTTACACAGATCATATCACCTAGAATGTCGAGCCTTGCATGTGGAGTGAAGCATCGTTGTGGACCGTCGAGCACTGTACAGGTTATAGTCTGGTTTTAACAAAAAAACGTTTTCCCCTTTATTAAAACCAAGTTCTCTATAACCAATGGCTCTGATACCAATCTGTCACACCCCCAAAATCCACCTGCGGAGTACTACCGCTTGGAGGCGTGACTGACCAGGATCCAGCCACCAATCATATTGAACAAGCAAACACATAGTTATCAAAGTTCAACCAATATAATTGGTGTTCAACAAAACATAGATAAGTTGCAAGCGGAAGCATAAGTCTTAAATCAAACATAAGTTTAATAGTTTCAAAGTTTAACATGGCACACAGCCGTCCACGTCCCACAACGATCCTCCTCCATGCAAGCTCCAGTTAGAAACCTAAAGACCTGCAAATCATGTAGTAACGAGTCAACAACAAGTTGAGTGAGTTCACGGTTGGGTGTTCGTTTTAAGTTGTTTCGAAAACAGTTTCCTTTAGCTGGCATCCTGCCGTGGGGGTTACCCCATAGTTAAAAACGTGACTTGTTTATTCCCGGTTACTCTGGCAATCCAGCCGTGGGGGCTACCCCGTGTTAGTTATCTAGCATTTCGGCCGTGGGGGCTACCCCATGTATACACTAGACTCGTTACCATATCGACTGCTGACTGTAGTCATGTTTATGTGCCCTGAAACTGTCAATGTCTATCATCATTGACGTGCCCCAGATCCATTAGTTCACGCCCGTCCTCTGCGGCACGGTGTGAGGTTTGTCAGACCTAAATAGCGCTATCTAACTAATGACCCGCTCGCCATTGGCCCGGCGATTAAGTCGATATAACAATGAGGGACTTCGTGATAGAGTTTTGGTCTAGTACGAGTTATCTGTCCGTGAGGACGAGGAATTACATTCCTGAACCTTTGCTGTCCTACCCAAGGAGGACGAGGAACCCATGTTCCTTAACCCCAATTCCCGACCCCTGGGAATCCCATGCTTTGTAGAGGGTGTGAACTCACCTTGGTTTGCTCGGTAGGTACACAGAAAAGTCAAACAAGCAACGTTGTGGCTACTCACGTCCTATCATAGTTGTATCATACAAGTCAGGTTCGTAACCAAGTAGCACACGGATGTTTCTAGCACATTGCATTCAAGTATCATCTAAGGCAGTTCAACATTCACGTTCAACAGTAACATATAAGGTCTGTGCATTAGGCCCAAGAGTCCGGCCCAAACAATTAAGTCCGAAATGAGGTGCAAGCCCAAACAGCGTGTATCTGTGTATAGTCTCGAGTCGCAACTAGGCGTTTGCGACTCGCAACCTGAGTCGCAATCATGGTCTCGGTTCATGCTGTTTTGGTCTCGAGTCGCAACCGGACTCGTAACCGTGGTTTCGAGTCGTAAGGTTTGTGTGCTGATCAACTGTGGTTTCGAGTCGCAACCAGGTGTTTGCGACTTGCAACCGATGTCGCAACCGGGAGATTTCGACTCATCATGCACTGGTTTCGAGTCGCAATTGGAGGTTTCGGTTGGACAGGAGCTGATTCTGCACAGTGTACTATCCAATGGAAATTTGGTTTCATGAAATGGTTTGTACTATCCACTTAAACATGTTTGTTTGTCTAGTAATTTACCAAAATGGATCAAACAACAAATTTCAAATGTTCATCACACACTCATATCATATTCAACAAGTTCTTCATATATTCAAATAGTTCATCATGATCATTCAAGCTTGTTCATCATATTTTCGGTTTCTAACATTAATCACAAATATAATCATGAACAACAAATCAAACATTCGATCATACTCGTTTAATGGTTTCAAGTCATCACATAACATCTCCAAAATCTATCCTAATCCGAATAACATGATGCTTTCTATTCACATGTGCAAGCCGGTTTTATGAACATTCACATTTAATGATTTGAATCACATTTCAATACAAGATATCATGAGCTCATTGTGCAATATATCCGAAACATGTTAGCCGATTATCAACAATATATACATCCGATTCACGAAACATTATCAAGCATACCACTACACTAGTTAATCATATCATTCATACCATTATTAAACAACAACAAACATCATAAAATCACTAACCGGTTGATGAGTTTCAAAGGCGAGTATGAAACTTCCGAGTGTGTGTGTGTGAGCCGATCCGCTAGTCCTAGTGTCACCGGTTTGGATCCGAGAAGAAGGAGAAGAAGTATGATGTTTGGTGTCTAGGGTTTAGTGAGAGGGAGTAGGAGAGTGTGTGTTATCCAAAGAAAATGGCAACATGGCTAACACTAAGATATATATACTTGTTTCACCTTGTGCACCCTAATGGGCTTCGGATGAGGTGCACGGCCCAACCGGCCCATATGTGGTGTGATGTTTACTCGAGACCACATGGTCTCGAGTCGGGTCCTTGTTGTTTCGGTACCTAGACATACTCGCATACATACAATCACAAACATAACCATATAAGTTCACATAAATCATTCATTAATTCATCAAATCAATTAGTCACTAATCGTTCAAGCATACAACGAAAGGTTCTAAATTTCGAGTTGTCACAGACTTGTAGTGCACAGAAATCCTGGTGGACTCTACGGGTCAAGCTAATGAAAACCATACAAAATTAATCTATAGGTGTCCTCACCTTCATCTGGTAGAACAACACATAGATCAGTGCTTTAGCACGTCAGAAAGTAGGAAGCCTGTCTTAACCTACTTCATGACTGACACTTCTACCTGCATACGAGACGTTTGAGAAAACGATATTTAAGCAAGAGAGGTGGAATGACATTCAGAAAGAATCAACGACGATACACTCCCTATCACCTCTACACAAAACAACCCCATCAAAGGGGAAATATACGCACCAGTAAAGCTAAAGACCTAAGAAAACCAATGTAGCAGGAAATAACTAAAACTTGAATGACCAAGGCGATGTAGCCTCGAGTTCATTTCAAACAATAAGCCAAGTTGGCAAGCCTATGTGAAGGCTCAATAACTGTTTCCTCGCTCATACATTGATTATATATACATGTGAAATTGGGTGACTACATGATGGCTTATGGTGCTATGTATCTCATAGACAATTATGGAATATTGTCTAACCTACTCCATACCATTTTGGCAGGAGAGAATGCCGCCCAGGCAGGACTCAAACACCAGTACGTTGCCAAGGACAGAAGCCGAGCTTCAAGAACGTATTGCACAGGCGATTGCTCGACATGAAGCCCTCCGCTCTAAGCACAGCGATGGCACTACTGGAAATAACCCTCCGACCGACTGCACCTATAAACAATTCCTGGACTGCAAGCCATTGAACTTTGATGGCACAGGAGGTGCCGTTGCATTTGTTCGCTGGGCAGAAAAGACTGACTCCATTCTATGAATGAGTAACTGTTCGCCCCGACAGAGTGTTACTTATATCTCAGGGTTATTCGTAGATGGCGCACTCTCTTGGTGGAACCTTCAGGTTCAAACCCTTGGTGCAGATGCTGCTTATGCACTGAGCTGGGACGAGCTCAAGGAAATGATGGAAAAGAAATACTATTCTAGGGCTGAAATCCAGAAGATTGAGGTGGAGTTCTGGAACTTGAAAATGGATGGACCGAAGATTCCTGAATACGTCCAACGATTTCACGACTTGTCTAGGGTCGTCCCCTACTTAGTCAAACCGGAATTCAAAAGGGTTGAACGATTCATTTGGGGACTTGCACCTCAGATCAGGAGCATGGTTACTACCTCAAAGCCCTCAACCATTGCAGAGGCTATCGACATGAGTGTCACTCTTACTGAAGAAGCTCTACGTGCGGGAAAATTTTCGGAATCTGAGGATGACAAGAAAGAGACTCATGTGGAGTCATCAGGCAATAAGAAGAGGAAGTCTTCGAACCTAAAGATGAGCACCCAAGTCAAATATGGAAGCTCTAAAACAGGCAAAAGAAAGAAAGTGAACCCGCCGCCTGGAAGGAAAACTGATGGAGCCACTTATAAGGCCGGTGGTAAAATCTACTCGGGGACTAAGCCGAAGTGCGGAGAATGCAATTTTCACCATGAAGGTCGATGTCTGAGGCCTAAGTGTGGAAAGTGTGGAAAAGAAGGGCACAACAAGGACGCCTGTTGGGCGAAGGACCCAGATGGAAGGAATAAGAGAATACCAGGCTGCTACAAATGTGGTAAAGCAGGGCACGTTAGGAAAGATTGCTCTAGGAAGAAGCAAGCAAGGAAGGGTTTTCACGATCGAAACGTGTGAAGCACGCCAGGATCCAGATGCGGTTACGAGTACGTCCCCTATTAACCAACCCTATGCATCTACTTTTAATTAATACTGGCATCAACGCTAACCTTACATGCTTAGAACTTAAGAAACTGCTTGGCCTAGTTTCAAATAAAATAGACGTCCCATATTCTTTCGAAATAGGCATATAGAAGGCTAGTTGAAGCCGACGAAGCAAGTAAGGAATTATATTTTAGGGACTCAGAAGGCCTGAACCTTCTGTTACCCTTGACTCGCGAAGTCATAATATGATAGTCAGCATGGATCGGAAATCCAAGTGTACAGCTGACGTCGTTTGATATGATAAAATCAGTCGCATCCCCCCTTGCGAATGATGAAACCCAACTTTCCTGCAATAGGTGCAAGGATGCTAGACCCCCACAAGGCGGCAGATCTACGACATCCCTCATTGGTCGAAGAGGCATAGAAACGCCTCCGAGTAGACTGCAGGGCCTGAGAACATCCCCGTGATGGAAGAAGTCCCAGTAGCCTTTTCAGAAGACTTGCTAGGAACGCCTCTCTGTAGCGACGAGAGGAGTTTAGGATAAATCGCGTGCCAGGAGCAGCACCAGTGATGAATGACGCCATACCGACTAGCTTCACCTGCGAAGCATGAACCTCTGATATAACTGCAAGAGCTGCTAGACAGAGGAAATTAAGGACATAACATCCTTAGTTAAGGAGACAAGGAGAAAGTTGGTAGTCCCACTCTACATAAACTTCAGAAAATTGAGAATCAGAATCCTTTGCCAAGGATCAACTTGAGGACAAGAGGTCCTCCACTGTGAATACAAGAGGAAATATCCCTAAAATGACCATTAGGACTTGCTTCGAGCATTACGAGATCCTTGTCGTATCATTTGGCTTAACACATGCATCGACAATATTCATGGACCTCATGAATCGAACGTGTGAGCCATACCTGGATAAGTCATATACTTATTGACTACATTCTTATATGGCCAACGACCAAGGAAGGTCGTGAGCAACAGCCGCAATTTACCTTGCAACTCTTAGAGAAAGCACAGTTACGTGCAATGATGATGAAAAGCGGATTTCAAATTCGCAAGGTGAGAACCATAACCAAGAACGAAGTTCACGCCAACCCTGCAACCAAGAGCTAAGGAGCTAGAGTTGCAATTATGTGACGTCTCTCGACAAGTCTCGATTGTACGTCGATGCAACGAGACCACGACATTGCACACGCGGCACATTGATTAAGGAATCACGAGAAGAGATCTTGAGATAGATACAGTGATTGCACGCCGCAACTGGACGTCATTACCTGAAAGAAAACGTTGCACGATCTTTATTGATCACAAGGGTTGCAACACACCGATGATCGTAAGAACTCGAATATGAACTGAGCTGCTGAACAATGCAGACTGTATGAACACAATACGTTCTTGTGTGATAAACTTTGATGAAAAGACGGAACACTCACTTGCCCTTAGTGGAGTTTTCCTAAAACGGTATCTATCACACCGTCGTCTAAACCGCTTCGTGTAAAGCTTTAGACGGAACATATTGAGTAAATTCCCGTCATGTTGAACGGAGACGAGAAATAAACAATCAACTGGCCCGAGATGGCCCAGGAAAACTAGAGGCCAGATCCTTCAGGTATGTAATCATATCAGGACAGCCCGTAGAATACAGAAAGATTACGCCGATGAGCGGCAGAAGTCGAAAGAATTTGAGACAAGAAGTATGGCTTTAGTGAGAGCCTCGCCTAGAGAAGGCATAGTGTGAGTTGAAAAACGAAAAGGTTGAATCCCCGGTGTAGGGATCAGAACCATTGCTCACAAGATGAAGCTCCCAGAAAAAGATCAGTAGTGATCGCGACACATTCATGTGTCTAGTCTGTAGAGGAGTCTGACTTAAGGAACAGTCATTGTTCCCACAAATAAGATTCACGTCAATGACAAACAACAAGAATTACTATAGAAACCTGTTAAGGTTTTGGACCAAGAGTCCGTGATACTATAGAACCCTGTTGAGGTTTTGGACCAAGAGTCCGTGATACTATAGAACCCTGTTGAGGTTTTGGACCAAGAGTCCGTGATACTATAGAAACCTGTTGAGGTTATGGACCAAGAGTCCACAAGATACAGAAAAGACATGATTGATCTACTTGAGTGTGATAGAGCTCACGACATGACCCAGAGATTTCTTGGGAACATGAAGACAATCATGAATCTAAGTGACCATATTGGTTTCACAACTCCCCTGCGACCGATGGCATCGCTTGAATTTCGGGACGGAATTCTTTTAACGGGGGGAGACTGTGACAACCGTCACTTTTCCGTACATTCCGTACACGAAATGAACAGTAATTTGTGCTTAAATGACTGTGCATGATCTAGTTTACGAGACAAATAAGCTTCTGAATTCCATGCAAGTGAATTCATGCACGAAATATACTACAAAATATTGCTTATTGCATAAGCGAGAGCGTTGCGTCATAAAATAGTAAACTCACCGGTAAGACACACTGTGTCAACAAAACTGCAGAAAGCAGTCAGGCAATAGAATTAAGGCCTAGGTGTAGGTCCGACAACAAAAGTGCATTAAAACCCAAGAGTACATGTAAGGGTTTAATTTATAGACATTGCGAAAGCAAAAATAAGCACTAAAAAGCACCCGAAACGCACTTTAAGTGCATAATTTTGTATAATTCAGCTATAATCAGCATTATAGCACTAAAATATTATGCAGAAATTATGTTTTATTATCCAGAATACTTCCCCAAGTGTTGGGAATTGAAAGGGTACAAGAAGGGTACTTAAAAGACACTAAAAAGTGTGATTTAGCACTTTAACGAACCGGTGTCTAACCGCACAACCGGACATTACCCGGAACACTAAATTATTATTAGAAGCATTGTTTTAATGTTTCTGAGCTAGTTATGGTCCCCGAATACCATAACACCCCTTATCAGATAATAACACACTAAATCCCTAAACCTTTTACTTGAAACTCAACTTATAATTGTAATTAGGGATTAGAACTTACACTTTACCCCCCCCCCCCCCCCATACCAATTTACGGTCACAAGGACCCCACCCCATAAGATTTCCATAATCTTATACAATCTTGCCAAGATCCTACATATCTTTCTTGGATTCCATAGGATCTTACAAGATCTCTCAAAGATCACAATCTTGGATTTGGATAATTCTATAACTAAAAATTACACATAGACCCCTCCTACACCTTAATAAAATCGGCCACATGGCCTTGTTAAAAGATCTTGAGGATTTGGTTGTAAGATATGCCATGTACATCTTAGACACAAGGTCCTTTGGTTAAAGCACATGATGGGGGATATATGAATAACACACTAGATCACAATCTATCATAAATCACCAACACCACCATCTTCTTCCCTCATTCAAAGCTCACGGCCACACCACCATCTCTACCTCCTCCCATTTTCATTCATCCAACAATGTTTCCAAGCTTGTTCTAAGGTGTCTCGAGCTTAATTAGGAAGGTTGCAAGCAACGAAACTTGAAGAACCTCAACCGTTTGCTTTTATCCACTTCATTTGCCCTCTTGAACTTCCCTAGCCTTGAGCTAGTAGTAAGTATTCTAAAACACCTTCTTGATCTTGTCTAGAGTGGTTAAAAAGAACTTTGTCGGTTAAAATCTATGAACATACAAGAAGACATGCTAAAAGTTTACTAAAATGTTAAAAATGTTGGATAAAAGCTATGTTGTTGTGTAAATCTTGTAAGACTTGTCTTGTTATGATTATTTAGTACCGATCTATGTTGTGGTAGCTCGGATCATCATCTAACCCGGATTAGTCATGTTCATGAAACATGACATAGAATATGTTAAGAATGAAAAGGGTTAAATGATGAAACTCTACTACACACTAAACATGAACTTGAGTAAAAGTAATTTTTCTTGTAAAATAAGACTCTAAACATGTAGATCTAAAGATCTACAAGTGGTTTTTCGGAAGAACCAAGCAAAAATATTAGTCTTGTTTAAAACCCGGATCTTACATGAACTAAATATATTTTTAGTAAATAAACAAGTGTGTAAACACTTGTGTAACAAGGAAGTCCGACAAAGAAATATTTTTGTGAATCTTGACTAGAAGTTGTGAAACTTCAAGATCTTTAAAAATAAAGTTTTTAAGAAATTAAATTTATTTTTAAAGATAACAAGACTTACTAAAGGTGCTAGTAAGTTACTACACATTTTTGTAAATATTCAAGTTCATGAAATGGAGAAATTAGTGATTATTGTTGATGATTGTTGACAATTTAAAAGAAAATAAACACATGTTTTGAAAACATAGGAAACCTCCATTTTTAGGGGAAACTCTGTCAAAATTTTTATAAATTTTGACACTTAGAAAAATATAAGTTTTTGGGAAACTTATTCCCTAAAAATGTATTTAAAGTATTACCAAGGTTTCCCTAATTTTTGGTGATAAGAAATGAGGATTTCTTCAAGAATAAAAAATGGATATAAGTATGTATATTTTTGAGAGAAAAATATATATTATTTTATCACCAACTTTTGTGCTAAGTGTATATAGTATGTGTTATACGTGCTAGTGTATTAAGACTTAAAAATACACTAAATACTCATGAGGAGTATAAACATGAAAATACACACACAACATACAAGATACATAATTCGGGTGCAAAGTGCAAAACATGAGATACTTACATTAATTTTTGAGAAAATAATATAAGTAAAACACTTAGTTAAAAATATAGAATATTTTTAACACAAGAATATATACAAAAGAGAGTGACTGTACTTGTGCGACGCAAGTCTAGTGACTAACGTTAAGAAAACGCGTATAGGTTACGACGTTAATTAAGCAAATCCGGTGAAGTTTACGACGCACAGGAACGCAAAGTTGTGAGTTCATGCTCCCCCTTTTCTTTAACTGTTTTTGGTTTTATAACTCTCGGGGGTGAAATACATGTTACAAATATTATAATTTTTACAAAGGGTAAAAATACAAGAAGCACTCTTGGTGAGAACGAGAACCGAGTGCAATATGATTTGAGAATACGAGAAGCACTCGTGGTGAGTGCAATATGATGAGCTTTAAGAAAAGCCTAGAAAATACTAGATCATGTGAGCTTAAACTAGATATTGAGATGCCATTAATACTAAATTAGGGACGAGGGTTAGATCTAACGGGTACGGCCGAGCCCCACTCATGGTCCTTATGTGACCTCTTGAGTGCTTCGGTGTCCCAGTCGAGGGAAATCGACACAGTCGAGGTAAATCGACACAGTCGAGGGAAAATCGACACAGTCAAGGGAAATTGACACAGTCGAGGTTAATCGACACGGTCGAGGGTAATCGACACAGTTAAAGGAGAAAATACTAATGCTCCTATGTCCTCACATGCCTTGAAGGAGAAAATACTAATGCTCCTATGTCCTCACATGCCTTGATGGAGAAAATACTAATGCTCCTTATGTCCTCACGTGCCTTAATGTCCTTGTATAAACAATCATTTAAAACGTGGGGTACACAAGAAAACTTGAATGATACTTGAGTACGTGGGGTACTCAAGAAAAAGGGAATTATACTTGAGTACGTGGGGTACTCAAGAAAGACTTGAATTATACATGACACATACTATGTTTTCATACAAAGTATAAAAACGTGAAATACAAAAACGCATGAACTCGCTCAACTTTATGTTGATGTTTTCCAAAATTACATGTATTTCAGGTGACAGGATGGATCTTGGGCGCAAGTGTCGTAACTAGAAGTAGACTACAAGTTTAGATGTCATCCACTTTTGTTGAATTGTAACATTGTCAAAGGTCGTATTTTGAAAACTTAAATAACAAGTGTTTGTAATACACAAATTTTCATGAATGGATGAACATCGTTTTGATCATGTAGTTGTATATTACGATTGAATGCAATGATAACAAGCTAGTCACACATCATACGCTTCCGCAAAAGACAGGGTGTGACAGTTTGGTATCAGAGCTTCGATTGTAGTGAACTAGGATTTTTTCTCGAGTCTAGACTACAATCACTAGAGTTCTCTCACGAAAACATTTTTCAAAAAGGTTTTCATTGCATTCACAAAAGCGCCAAGATCCACGAGTCAGACACTTTACAAAGAAAATACAAGGCAGGGACATTAGTGAGGAATACCTTTAAAATAAGGTGCCAATCAAAGCGTAGTCTACACGAGTTAGACTTGCCAAAAACAAAATGACCCCCAAAAACGAGAGTTATACGTGATATAATGCATTAAAATGCTTGATTATGCTAAGTAGCATATATGATATTGATATACGTACATACAAATAAGTGTACGGAATGATTATTGACGTGAATAAATATACTTTCGACTCTGACTCCTATTACTGTACGTGACTCGCACGATGAAGCTACCGACCTCGCGTCCTTTGCAAAGCTCATGGCTGGGAGTGATTACCAAACAAGATGCTGAGCTTGCTTCCGTAGGAGATGGCTGCTCTTCCCTCTCGATCATGAAGATGCCTAACTACGGTGATGACGACGAGGCAGAGGCGGCAACCTTGATCAAATTCTCAATCAACGGGACGAGATCCCTGCGGCTTATGTGAAGCAAGATTGACGACATACTTGACCAGAAAAGGAAGATGAAGTATTCATCTCGAAGGTGCCCCTCCAACTACTAGGAATTCTCTCTATTCCTATTCCATCTAATCATCGTGCCTATACGCGCGTAACGATAATGAATGTTAACGCGTGGACCATCGCAAAGGTCCTTTCCATGACAGAGGTATAAGGACAGTGGTGTCCCCTCTGTGATTGATCATCTGCTGGACGAGAGAAAATTGGGGTAACTGTGCAAGACAATTTATTATTACGGGGGCCCACGTAATAACGACTTGTAGTGCACAGAAATCCTGGTGGACTCTACGGGTCAAGCTAATGAAAACCATACAAAATTAATCTATAGGTGTCCTCACCTTCATCTGGTAGAACAACACATAGATCAGTGCTTTAGCACGTCAGAAAGTAGGAAGCCTGTCTTAACCTACTTCATGACTGACACTTCTACCTGCATACGAGACGTTTGAGAAAACGATATTTAAGCAAGAGAGGTGGAATGACATTCAGAAAGAATCAACGACGATACACTCCCTATCACCTCTACACAAAACAACCCCAT
This sequence comes from Helianthus tuberosus, assembly GCA_030545235.1. NCBI lineage: Eukaryota > Viridiplantae > Streptophyta > Magnoliopsida > Asterales > Asteraceae > Helianthus > Helianthus tuberosus. Next base: position 27,150 of record JARYGA010033263.1, on the reverse strand, counting down.
CAAAGGGGAAATATACGCACCAGTAAAGCTAAAGACCTAAGAAAACCAATGTAGCAGGAAATAACTAAAACTTGAATGACCAAGGCGATGTAGCCTCGAGTTCATTTCAAACAATAAGCCAAGTTGGCAAGCCTATGTGAAGGCTCAATAACTGTTTCCTCGCTCATACATTGATTATATATACATGTGAAATTGGGTGACTACATGATGGCTTATGGTGCTATGTATCTCATAGACAATTATGGAATATTGTCTAACCTACTCCATACCATTTTGGCAGGAGAGAATGCCGCCCAGGCAGGACTCAAACACCAGTACGTTGCCAAGGACAGAAGCCGAGCTTCAAGAACGTATTGCACAGGCGATTGCTCGACATGAAGCCCTCCGCTCTAAGCACAGCGATGGCACTACTGGAAATAACCCTCCGACCGACTGCACCTATAAACAATTCCTGGACTGCAAGCCATTGAACTTTGATGGCACAGGAGGTGCCGTTGCATTTGTTCGCTGGGCAGAAAAGACTGACTCCATTCTATGAATGAGTAACTGTTCGCCCCGACAGAGTGTTACTTATATCTCAGGGTTATTCGTAGATGGCGCACTCTCTTGGTGGAACCTTCAGGTTCAAACCCTTGGTGCAGATGCTGCTTATGCACTGAGCTGGGACGAGCTCAAGGAAATGATGGAAAAGAAATACTATTCTAGGGCTGAAATCCAGAAGATTGAGGTGGAGTTCTGGAACTTGAAAATGGATGGACCGAAGATTCCTGAATACGTCCAACGATTTCACGACTTGTCTAGGGTCGTCCCCTACTTAGTCAAACCGGAATTCAAAAGGGTTGAACGATTCATTTGGGGACTTGCACCTCAGATCAGGAGCATGGTTACTACCTCAAAGCCCTCAACCATTGCAGAGGCTATCGACATGAGTGTCACTCTTACTGAAGAAGCTCTACGTGCGGGAAAATTTTCGGAATCTGAGGATGACAAGAAAGAGACTCATGTGGAGTCATCAGGCAATAAGAAGAGGAAGTCTTCGAACCTAAAGATGAGCACCCAAGTCAAATATGGAAGCTCTAAAACAGGAAAAAGAAAGAAAGTGAACCCGCCGCCTGGAAGGAAAACTGATGGAGCCACTTATAAGGCCGGTGGTAAAATCTACTCGGGGACTAAGCCAAAGTGCGGAGAATGCAATTTTCACCATGAAGGTCGATGTCTGAGGCCTAAGTGTGGAAAGTGTGGAAAAGAAGGGCACAACAAGGACGCCTGTTGGGCGAAGGACCCAGATGGAAGGAATAAGAGAATACCAGGCTACTACAAATGTGGTAAAGCAGGGCACGTTAGGAAAGATTGCTCTAGGAAGAAGCAAGCAAGGAAGGGTTTTCACGATCGAAACGCGTGAAGCACGCCAGGATCCAGATGCGGTTACGAGTACGTCCCCTATTAACCAACCCTATGCATCTACTTTTAATTAATACTGGCATCAACGCTAACCTTACATGCTTAGAACTTAAGAAACTGCTTGGCCTAGTTTCAAATAAAATAGACGTCCCATATTCTTTCGAAATAGGCATATAGAAGGCTAGTTGAAGCCGACGAAGCAAGTAAGGAATTATATTTTAGGGACTCAGAAGGCCTGAACCTTCTGTTACCCTTGACTCGCGAAGTCATAATATGATAGTCAGCATGGATCGGAAATCCAAGTGTACAGCTGACGTCGTTTGATATGAGAAAATCAGTCGCATCCCCCCTTGCGAATGATGAAACCCAACTTTCCTGCAATAGGTGCAAGGATGCTAGACCCCCACAAGGCGGCAGATCTACGACATCCCTCATTGGTCGAAGAGGCATAGAAACGCCTCCGAGTAGACTGCAGGGCCTGAGAACATCCCCGTGATGGAAGAAGTCCCAGTAGCCTTTTCAGAAGACTTGCTAGGAACGCCTCTCTGTAGCGACGAGAGGAGTTTAGGATAAATCGCGTGCCAGGAGCAGCACCAGTGATGAATGACGCCATACCGACTAGCTTCACCTGCGAAGCATGAACCTCTGATATAACTGCAAGAGCTGCTAGACAGAGGAAATTAAGGACATAACATCCTTAGTTAAGGAGACAAGGAGAAAGTTGGTAGTCCCACTCTACATAAACTTCAGAAAATTGAGAATCAGAATCCTTTGCCAAGGATCAACTTGAGGACAAGAGGTCCTCCACTGTGAATACAAGAGGAAATATCCCTAAAATGACCATTAGGACTTGCTTCGAGCATTACGAGATCCTTGTCGTATCATTTGGCTTAACACATGCATCGACAATATTCATGGACCTCATGAATCGAACGTGTGAGCCATACCTGGATAAGTCATATACTTATTGACTACATTCTTATATGGCCAACGACCAAGGAAGGTCGTGAGCAACAGCCGCAATTTACCTTGCAACTCTTAGAGAAAGCACAGTTACGTGCAATGATGACGAAAAGCGGATTTCAAATTCGCAAGGTGAGAACCATAACCAAGAACGAAGTTCACGCCAACCCTGCAACCAAGAGCTAAGGAGCTAGAGTTGCAATTATGTGACGTCTCTCGACAAGTCTCGATTGTACGTCGATGCAACGAGACCACGACATTGCACACGCGACACATTGATTAAGGAATCACGAGAAGAGATCTTGAGATAGATACAGTGATTGCGCGCCGCAACTGGACGTCATTACCTGAAAGAAAACGTTGCACGATCTTTATTGATCACAAGGGTTGCAACACACCGATGATCGTAAGAACTCGAATATGAACTGAGCTGCTGAACAATGCAGACTGTATGAACACAATACGTTCTTGTGTGATAAACTTTGATGAAAAGACGGAACACTCACTTGCCCTTAGTGGAGTTTTCCTAAAACGGTATCTATCACACCGTCGTCTAAACCGCTTCGTGTAAAGCTTTAGACGGAACATATTGAGTAAATTCCCGTCATGTTGAACGGAGACGAGAAATAAACAATCAACTGGCCCGAGATGGCCCAGGAAAACTAGAGGCCAGATCCTTCAGGTATGTAATCATATCAGGACAGCCCGTAGAATACAGAAAGATTACGCCGATGAGCGGCAGAAGTCGAAAGAATTTGAGACAAGAAGTATGGCTTTAGTGAGAGCCTCGCCTAGAGAAGGCATAGTGTGAGTTGAAAAACGAAAAGGTTGAATCCCCGGTGTAGGGATCAGAACCATTGCTCACAAGATGAAGCTCCCAGAAAAAGATCAGTAGTGATCGCGACACATTCATGTGTCTAGTCTGTAGAGGAGTCTGACTTAAGGAACAGTCATTGTTCCCACAAATAAGATTCACGTCAATGACAAACAACAAGAATTACTATAGAAACCTGTTAAGGTTTTGGACCAAGAGTCCGTGATACTATAGAACCCTGTTGAGGTTTTGGACCAAGAGTCCGTGATACTATAGAACCCTGTTGAGGTTTTGGACCAAGAGTCCGTGATACTATAGAAACCTGTTGAGGTTATGGACCAAGAGTCCACAAGATACAGAAAAGACATGATTGATCTACTTGAGTGTGATAGAACTCACGACATGACCCAGAGATTTCTTGGGAACATGAAGACAATCATGAATCTAAGTGACCATATTGGTTTCACAACTCCCCTGCGACCGATGGCATCGCTTGAATTTCGGGACGGAATTCTTTTAACGGGGGGAGACTGTGACAACCGTCACTTTTCCGTACATTCCGTACACGAAATGAACAGTAATTTGTGCTTAAATGACTGTGCATGATCTAGTTTACGAGACAAATAAGCTTCTGAATTCCATGCAAGTGAATTCATGCACGAAATATACTACAAAATATTGCTTATTGCATAAGCGAGAGCGTTGCGTCATAAAATAGTAAACTCACCGGTAAGACACACTGTGTCAACAAAACTGCAGAAAGCAGTCAGGCAATAGAATTAAGGCCTAGGTGTAGGTCCGACAACAAAAGTGCATTAAAACCCAAGAGTACATCTAAGGGTTTAATTTATAGACATTGCGAAAGCAAAAATAAGCACTAAAAAGCACCCGAAACGCACTTTAAGTGCATAATTTTGTATAATTCAGCTATAATCAGCATTATAGCACTAAAATAATATGCAGAAATTATGTTTTATTATCCAGAATACTTCCCCAAGTGTTGGGAATTGAAAGGGTACAAGAAGGGTACTTAAAAGACACTAAAAAGTGTGATTTAGCACTTTAACGAACCGGTGTCTAACCGCACAACCGGACATTACCCGGAACACTAAATTATTATTAGAAGCATTGTTTTAATGTTTCTGAGCTAGTTATGGTCCCCGAATACCATAACACCCCTTATCAGATAATAACACACTAAATCCCTAAACCTTTTACTTGAAACTCAACTTATAATTGTAATTAGGGATTGGAACTTACACTTTACCCCCCCCCCCCCATACCAATTTACGGTCACAAGGACCCCACCCCATAAGATTTCCATAATCTTATACAATCTTGCCAAGATCCTACATATCTTTCTTGGATTCCATAGGATCTTACAAGATCTCTCAAAGATCACAATCTTGGATTTGGATAATTCTATAACTAAAAATTACACATAGACCCCTCCTACACCTTAATAAAATCGGCCACATGGCCTTGTTAAAAGATCTTGAGGATTTGGTTGTAAGATATGCCATGTACATCTTAGACACAAGGTCCTTTGGTTAAAGCACATGATGGGGGATATATGAATAACACACTAGATCACAATCTATCATAAATCACCAACACCACCATCTTCTTCCCTCATTCAAAGCTCACGGCCACACCACCATCTCTACCTCCTCCCATTTTCATTCATCCAACAATGTTTCCAAGCTTGTTCTAAGGTGTCTCGAGCTTAATTAGGAAGGTTGCAAGCAACGAAACTTGAAGAACCTCAACCGTTTGCTTTTATCCACTTCATTTGCCCTCTTGAACTTCCCTAGCCTTGAGCTAGTAGTAAGTATTCTAAAACACCTTCTTGATCTTGTCTAGAGTGGTTAAAAAGAACTTTGTCGGTTAAAATCTATGAACATACAAGAAGACATGCTAAAAGTTTACTAAAATGTTAAAAATGTTGGATAAAAGCTATGTTGTTGTGTAAATCTTGTAAGACTTGTCTTGTTATGATTATTTAGTACCGATCTATGTTGTGGTAGCTCGGATCATCATCTAACCCGGATTAGTCATGTTCATGAAACATGACATAGAATATGTTAAGAATGAAAAGGGTTAAATGATGAAACTCTACTACACACTAAACATGAACTTGAGTAAAAGTAATTTTTCTTGTAAAATAAGACTCTAAACATGTAGATCTAAAGATCTACAAGTGGTTTTTCGGAAGAACCAAGCAAAAATATTAGTCTTGTTTAAAACCCGGATCTTACATGAACTAAATATATTTTTAGTAAATAAACAAGTGTGTAAACACTTGTGTAACAAGGAAGTCCGACAAAGAAATATTTTTGTGAATCTTGACTAGAAGTTGTGAAACTTCAAGATCTTTAAAAATAAAGTTTTTAAGAAATTAAATTTATTTTTAAAGATAACAAGACTTACTAAAGGTGCTAGTAAGTTACTACACATTTTTGTAAATATTCAAGTTCATGAAATGGAGAAATTAGTGATTATTGTTGATGATTGTTGACAATTTAAAAGAAAATAAACACATGTTTTGAAAACATAGGAAACCTCCATTTTTAGGGGAAACTCTGTCAAAATTTTTATAAATTTTGACACTTAGAAAAATATAAGTTTTTGGGAAACTTATTCCCTAAAAATGTATTTAAAGTATTACCAAGGTTTCCCTAATTTTTGGTGATAAGAAATGAGGATTTCTTCAAGAATAAAAAATGGATATAAGTATGTATATTTTTGAGAGAAAAATATATATTATTTTATCACCAACTTTTGTGCTAAGTGTATATAGTATGTGTTATACGTGCTAGTGTATTAAGACTTAAAAATACACTAAATACTCATGAGGAGTATAAACATGAAAATACACACACAACATACAAGATACATAATTCGGGTGCAAAGTGCAAAACATGAGATACTTACATTAATTTTTGAGAAAATAATATAAGTAAAACACTTAGTTAAAAATATAGAATATTTTTAACACAAGAATATATACAAAAGAGAGTGACTGTACTTGTGCGACGCAAGTCTAGTGACTAACGTTAAGAAAACGCGTATAGGTTACGACGTTAATTAAGCAAATCCGGTGAAGTTTACGACGCACAGGAACGCAAAGTTGTGAGTTCATGCTCCCCCTTTTCTTTAACTGTTTTTGGTTTTATAACTCTCGGGGGTGAAATACATGTTACAAATATTATAATTTTTACAAAGGGTAAAAATACAAGAAGCACTCTTGGTGAGAACGAGAACCGAGTGCAATATGATTTGAGAATACGAGAAGCACTCGTGGTGAGTGCAATATGATGAGCTTTAAGAAAAGCCTAGAAAATACTAGATCATGTGAGCTTAAACTAGATATTGAGATGCCATTAATACTAAATTAGGGACGAGGGTTAGATCTAACGGGTACGGCCGAGCCCCACTCATGGTCCTTATGTGACCTCTTGAGTGCTTCGGTGTCCCAGTCGAGGGAAATCGACACAGTCGAGGTAAATCGACACAGTCGAGGGAAAATCGACACAGTCAAGGGAAATTGACACAGTCGAGGTTAATCGACACGGTCGAGGGTAATCGACACAGTTAAAGGAGAAAATACTAATGCTCCTATGTCCTCACATGCCTTGAAGGAGAAAATACTAATGCTCCTATGTCCTCACATGCCTTGATGGAGAAAATACTAATGCTCCTTATGTCCTCACGTGCCTTAATGTCCTTGTATAAACAATCATTTAAAACGTGGGGTACACAAGAAAACTTGAATGATACTTGAGTACGTGGGGTACTCAAGAAAAAGGGAATTATACTTGAGTACGTGGGGTACTCAAGAAAGACTTGAATTATACATGACACATACTATGTTTTCATACAAAGTATAAAAACGTGAAATACAAAAACGCATGAACTCGCTCAACTTTATGTTGATGTTTTCCAAAATTACATGTATTTCAGGTGACAGGATGGATCTTGGGCGCAAGTGTCGTAACTAGAAGTAGACTACAAGTTTAGATGTCATCCACTTTTGTTGAATTGTAACATTGTCAACGGTCGTATTTTGAAAACTTAAATAACAAGTGTTTGTAATACACAAATTTTCATGAATGGATGAACATCGTTTTGATCATGTAGTTGTATATTACGATTGAATGCAATGATAACAAGCTAGTCACACATCATACGCTTCCGCAAAAGACAGGGTGTGACAAAATAACATGATACCACCAAACTCTGTGATCACGTCCGCCCGTTCCCGGGGATTTAGGGATCGGGGGTTGTGACAGAAGGTGGTATCAGAGCCTAGCCACTGGTCTGAGCCAAAGAAGTGTTCTGCTGACACTTAAATTCTAAATTTTGTGTTAGGAAATAATTACGGAAATACATGCATAACTGTATTTATTGGTTATGTGTTATTTGACTATCTGTTAGTTTTCAGTATGAGTGATCAAGGACCATCAGACGTGAATCGTCAGTTAGCTGATTCACCTAGGAGTGAAGATACATCATCACAGCCTGCCCTCTCTGGGTATACTGCTGATCAGGGAGACGGAATATTTTCCTTTAGGGCTCAATCTGAAGAACCATTTCCTACTAAGAAATGAGGATGGTTCAGTAAAGAAGCTTTTGCTCGTAGGAAGAGAATGCGAAAATTGCAACAACAAAGGGCTTTAGCAGCTATTAAGAGAGAGACATATGCTCATACTCAAGATATGTTAAATAGAAGCCTAGCAAATTTCCATATCTTAGCTACAACTGCTGCTGACCCAGGTCTGGAACAACTAGTAGCCCCACAACCACAAAACCCAGAACAGCCCATGGAAATAGAAAATCAGGAAAACCAAGTGGAGATGCACAACTTTAACCCAGAAGAAATCCCTAGAGTGCCTGCACCAAACCCCATAGACCCAAATTATGACCCCTGGTGGGACGACAATAGAGACTTTGTGCAACGTTACCTTATCCAGGATTATCCACCCATACAAAACATAGAAGCTTACCCAGGTATGGACCCTTTAGATCCCTATTATCAAGATGATTATATTAGGGAGATATTAGAGGATCCTTACCAATTTCATGAACTGTCACCCCCATATCAGGAAAAAGCACCCCAGATTCCAAACCCAGTCCGAGAACCTGCACCCCCAATGAGTGCAGAAAACGTTCAAGAACATAGGACTTTCGGGGAGGAAATTTTAGAGAGCAGTGAGAGAATGCGTCAGGTGGGAGAACGTCTCGTATGGAAGTACGATGAACGTAATATGGATTTTTGGATAAATCCATATCCGTGAATGATAAAGAAGTGGTAGTAATACTAATATAATAAAAATAAAAATAAAATAAAAATATGTGTGTACGGATGCATATTACTATTTTATTTCTGTTGGTATTGTAATCTTTATTTCTGTACTAGTGTGTAATAGACGCATAAGTATATGAAAAGAGTAAGTAGCAATGATCTACGTTTTTGGTTAAATTGCGTGTCATGTGAATTGTGATCAACTATATTACTTACTATCTTGTGATATTAATATGGGATAAATGTTTAAAATTCAGATGGCCGACGAAGGAAATCAAGGAAATCTGAATAACGATAACCAGCGTAACATTAACGTGGTTAATGATAATCCGAGTATCCATAACAACGAAAACCAAATGGATAATAGTGCCGTTCAACATATAGTGGCACAAGGAATCATAGATGCTATGCCATTTATTATTCAAACTATTCAAGAAGCGAATAATAAAAGTAAACATAGCAGTAAGCGACCACTTGAACCAGAAAACAGCGTGAACAATGGGCCTATACTTCAAATGCCTATTCCTAAAAGAAGAAGAACTGTGCCTAACGGTTGTTCTTATGAAGAATTCTGGTCTTGTAAACCAATGGAATTCTCGGGCAATGAAGGGGCCATTGCAACTTTACGCTGGATAGAAAAGACTGAGGCAGTCTTAAGGATAAGTAAGTGTGCTGAAGAAGATAAGATATTGTTTGCTTCTAATCTGTTTAAGAATGCAGCACTAGAATGGTGGAACACTATCCTCCAGACAAGAGGAAGTGATCAAACCTATAATATGGAATGGGGAGAATTTAAAAACAAGGTAGAAAGGAAATTCTGCCCACCCAATGAGAAAGAACAGATAGCAAACAAATTCCTAAACCTTAGGATGAGTGGTGTGGATAGCAAGGGGTACACAAAGTTATTTTTCGAATCTGCTAGGATAGTGCCAACTCTTACTTCACTAGAACCAGTGTTAATTTCCCGTTATATTTGGGGATTAATTGGGGAGATAAGACACGTAGTCAAGGCAGCTAGACCTCAAACCATAGAAGAAGCTGTAGAATTAGCCAATACCTTGACTGATGAATTAGTCCGTACCCGAGAAGAGGATCAAAGGAAAAACTTCCCAGAAATTGACTCAAGAATTTCGTTCTGGAAATTCTAACCGTGGAAGAAATGTAGGATCTACCGCTACGCCTTACTGTAGGTATTGCAAAAGAAAGCATTCAGGAAGATGCTCTATATATTGTAACTTTTGCAAAATATCGGGACACAAGGAAGAAAACTGCAGGAAGAAAGCTAACAACAGGGTATGTTACAATTGCGGAGAACAAGGTCATATCAAACTGAACTGCCCAAAATTAGCTCCAGCTACAGATAACAAGAATACTAAAAATGCTAGAGCATTTGTTCTGACTGCAGATGAAGCCAAAATGATTCCAGATGTCATTGCTGGTACGTTTTTAGTTAATGATGTCTTTGCTAAAGTATTATTTGACTCTGGTGCAAACCAAAGTTTTATTAATACATCGTTTTGCAAATTACTAAATCAATCATTAACTAAACTACCACATGAATGTCTAGTAGAAACAGCCAACGGAGAAACTGTTAGAATTTCTGAAATCTTGCAGGGAGCAAGTATAAAAATTTCAAATCAGAAATTCATTGCAAATCTTTATCCTATGAATTTGGTAGGATTTGATGTTGTTTTAGGAATGGATTGGTTAATAGCCAATAAAGCCAGTATTTTATGTGATCAACAGTTAATCCAAGTAAATTCACCAAAAGGTAAAACGAGCACAATTAAAGGAAATAAATCTTCTAAGTCCAATAAATTTATCTCTGTGATGAAAACTGCAAGTTGTATAAGAAAAGGTTCTATAGTGTATTTGATTTCTATAATCACTAACACTAAAGGAAAAGATTTAAAAGATATTCCAGTAGTATCTCAGTTTTCAGATGTCTTTCTGTTGGGATTGAACCCTATCAGAGGAACAAATAATTAAAGCCAAAACTGGATCAGAGCAGTGGATCCAGAATAAACAGACGTTTACAGTTGGTTCATGCAAATCTCTCCCCTTGAAAGTGGTTTCATAACTGCTGACCTCCTATCTGCTGATCTTGTTAAGTACTGACATATAACTGCTGCCTTGCATCTACTGCCCAAAGTCAAAGACTGATGGAAGACCAAAGCTCTGCTGACTCAATCTACTGCCTTGAGTCAAGTACTGCTGATCCGGACAAGCACTGCTGGGTTCACAGCAGTGGAAGGATGCAGCAGCTGTTTAAGTGTCTTTTATATAATGTAATGTAATAGCAGTAGTTAAGTACATCAGTGTTTATAGATCAGAGGTTAGAGTTTGTTAGGAGGTTAGATGTCACTTTCATGGTGACGTCAGCTAAGATGCTCAGTGGTTTGCAAGTGCCTATAAATAGTTCAGTACTTTGTACTGTTCTATTAGCTCTTTCACCACATCGTCTTCTTTGTACGAACAAACTACTGAGCTCTGGCTGAGGGGGAGTTTGCATTCATTCATCAATCATTGTAATCGTTGTTGAAACAAATTCAATCTTTCGATTCTCTGTGTAAAGATGTTTGATTAAAGTATTACTCTCGTTTGATTGTATACAAAGTTTGCTTTCATCTTAATTCCGCTGCACAACTCTTCCATTTCCATCTTAATTTTAAACGAAAATACAATCAAAAAGAAACTCAGATCCAACAATTGGTATCAGAGCTTGGACAGTCAAATTTGATTTAACAATCATTTTGACGTAAATAGTTCAGCTCAAAATAGTTGATACTGATCGTTTGTTCGTCCGTTGAAAAACAGAGCAAGGATTAATCACCATTAAAGTTGATTTCTCAGTGTCTGTAAAACAACAAGAATGACATCACAATCTCAGGATGATAAAAACAACATCGGCTCACTTTTTAAACCACCTATGCTAAAAAGAAATGAGTACAACATCTGGCAGAGGAGGATGGGTCACATCCTCGCTCAACAAAGCACAGGTTGTTGGAGGTCTGTCACCTTTGGTCCTCATGTTCCTTCAGTGCCAAGCGCTGAAGATGCTAAAAAGTTCGTTCCAAAACCAGTTGAAAACTACACCGAAACCGATTTTCAAAAAATCGAACTAGATGCTAAAGCGTTTAGCATCATAGCATCAGCGCTGCCCAATGAAATATATGCTGGACTGTTACACTGTAACAGTGCCAAAGAATTATGGGACGCACTTAAGGAACAGTTTGGAGGTACTGAAGAAGTCATAGAAAACAATAGGGAAATCCTGAACCAACAGTATGAAACATTTTGTCATGTTAGAGGTGAATCACTGACTCAACAATTTGAGCGGTTTAGTTGTCTCATCAGTGAACTGAGGCTTGTTAACACTACCTTTACAAACTCGACTCAAAATAGCAGGTTCCTCAGGTCACTGCCCGAAAAATGGGACACTATAGCCTTTGTCACCAGAAATTCACCTGAGTTCAAGGATCTGACCTTGACCCAACTCCATGGTGGACTCCTGACTTACGAAAGGGAGTTGAACCAGAAAAGGAAGTTACAAGAGTCAGGAAAAGCCGTTGATGATTATACATTCGGTAACACTGCTCTTTTGGGTCAAGAAGAATCTGGGAGCAGTGGTAAGGATCAGGGTTATGATCACTTCATTGACATAACTGCTGGTGCAAATTTTAACAACCCTGATCCTCACTCTGCAAGTTATGCATTCACTGCAAACGAAAACCAGATGTCAGATAATCTAAGCTTTGAACTAAATGATTTACAACATTTTGATCCCACTGACTTAGAGGAAATGGACATCCTACACCAACTGGCTTTGCTAAGTGTTAGAACTAGCAAATTCTACAAAAGAACAGGGCGAAAATTCCCAGGTCTGCATGGGAATCTAAGGGTTGGGTTGGATAAATCGAAAATCAAGTGCTATAAGTGTAATAGGTTGGGACATTTCGCTAGGGAATGTAGGAGTCAAACTACTGGTCCCATAATTACTCACCCTAGCTCAAATCCTAGACCTCAAAACCAAAACACTGTGCACTATGCCCAATATGCCCCAGCAGCTCAAGTGAATACTGCTCACTATGCTGCTGCCCCTGTGCCAGTACACTATGTCCAAACTACTGTTCCACAAATCCAATATGTTCAAACCCCTGCTCCCCAGGTACAAGTGCAAACTGTTGCACCTCAAACCACTGCTCCAGCAGCAGTACAACCAGATCAACAAAGCTTTTTCACTCAAGGGTTTGTTGACTGGAGCAGTATGCCTGAAGACCTTAATGATGAAAATTTTGCACTCTATGCTTTTAATGAACCTTCTCATGATGAGTTTTGTTTGATGGCATTAGAGTCAATACAGGAGGGGGTTGAAACTGAGGAGGAACAGCAGAGCTTTGAAATAGTGGAAGAGGTGACTGAAGCAGTGGTTACTGCTGTGGCTGGTGAAATACTGTTGGGAGAAAGTTCAGGTATCCTGATTGAACCAATGACAGATCCATTGTCCATAGAGGACAAAGAAGAAGAGAAAAAAGAAAAGGCTGGTGAAAAGAAGGTGAAAGCTGATGATGATGAAGATCATCAATGTGATTGTGCAATGATGGCAGCTGCCAAGGTTCACATGGACTTTCTTTTTGCACTCAAAAGATGAAACTGCAGGCATTTTGCAAGACTTTGTAATACAGGTTGAAAAGCAATTTGACCTTCCAGTGAAAAGCTTCAGGAGTGACAATGGCACAGAATTCAAAAATTGGGAGTTGGATGCCTTCTGTGTGAAGAAAGGGATTGTAAGGCAGTACAGCATCCCAAGAACACCAGAGCAGAATGGGGTAGTGGAAAGGAAGAACAGAACTCTAATTGAGGCTGCCAGAACCATGCTTGCAGATTCAGGTTTGCCATTAACATTCTGGGCAGAGGCAGTAAACACTGCTTGCTATGTTCAGAACAGAGTTTTAATAAACCCCAGGCACAAAAAGACTGCCTATGAAATTCTGTATAAAATTAAACCACTGATCTCATATTTCAAAGTGTTTGGCTGCGCATGTTTTATTTTGAACTTAAAAGATTCCATTTCAAAATTTGCAGCCAAAATTGATTGTGGTTATCATCTGGGATACTCAACCACTGCCAAGGCCTACAAAGTGTTCAATACATGGACCAAGGCAGTGGAGGAGACTTTGAATGTTAAGTTCAATGAACTTTCATCAATGAAAATCCCAGCAAATCCTGCAGATCTGTTTGATCTTGAAAAATTCACTTTTGAAAATACTGCTGTCAAGACTAACAGTGCAGGTCCATCAGAGGATACGAAATCATCATCCCTCAAAGGTCTGCCACAAAGGGAAAAGCACCAGCTGTTCAAAACAGCTGTCAAAGCTCAACCACTGCTACCTCAACAGTTGTTGACCAAAGTAGCCCATCAACCACTGCTTCCACATCCTCAAACACTGCTGACAAAAGTCCTCAAACAGTGGATAAAAGTCAGCAGTTGTCCACTTCATTACCTCCTATACCACCACCTTTTGAAGCCACTGCTGGATCATCAAAGTCCCCAGCAGTGGTTAGCTCAGATGATACACATTTGCAGCCTTCACCAACAAATGCCATCATACCATACCAAGGAGATTTAATCTTCTTGAGATCTCATCCACCTGATCAAATCATTGGCAACATAAATGAAGGGGTGCTCACAAGAAGCCAAACCCAAAACATTTGTCTTTTTGCTGGTTTTCTATCACTCCATCAGCCAGTCAAGTACCAAGAGGCACTGAAAGACAACAGCTGGGTAGAAGCTATGCAAGAGGAACTCCAACAGTTTAAAAGACAACAAGTATGGGAGCTTGTACCACTGCCAGAAGAGGTGAATCCCATTGGCACAAAGTGGGTCTTCAAGAACAAAACTGATGAAAGGGGTATTGTTGTCAAGAATAAAGCCAGGCTTGTGGTTCAAGGTTACAGACAGGAAGAGGGGATTGACTATGATGAAACATTTTCCCCTGTTGCAAGATTGGAAGCCATTAGACTGTTCCTGGCCTTTGCTGTCAACCACAATATGAAGGTGTTTCAAATGGATATCAAAAGTGCTTTCCTATATGGTACAATTCAAGAAGAGGTGTATGTCTGTCAACCTCCAGGTTTTGAGGATCCATTTTATCCAGATCATGTCTACAGGTTAAACAAAGCCTTGTATGGCTTGAAACAAGCACCAAGGGCCTGGTATGAAACTCTTTCCAACTTCCTACTCTCAAATGGTTTCAAAAGAGGTACCATTGATAAAACACTGTTTTTAAAATGGAGAGGGAAGGATTTAATGATTGTCCAGATTTATGTGGATGACATTATTTTTGGAAGCACATGTAACTCAATGTGTGAAGAGTTTAGAGAACTCATGACAGCTGAGTTTGAAATGAGTGCTATGGGTGAGCTGCAATGCTTTCTTGGTCTCCAAGTCCAGCAATTGCAAAATGGAACTTTCATTCATCAAAGCAAATATGCTAAAGAACTTTTAACCAAATTTGATAAGAATGATTGTAAACCATGCAGCACACCCATGGCTACAAATAAGCTAGTCATGTCTGATGAAAAGGATGAGCTGATTGACCAAACACTTTATAGAAGCATGATTGGGTCTTTATTGTACCTAACTGCATCTAGACCAGACATCATGTTTGCAACATGTGTCTGTGCAAGAAGTCAATCAGCTCCCAGAAAATCAAATCTCATTGCTGTAAAAAGGATTTTCAGATACATCAAAGGTGCTCCCACACTTGGTATCTGGTATCCAGCTAATGGGAATATCAAGCTTTCAGGTTTCTCAGACAGTGACTTTGCTGGATGTCACACCACAAGGAAGTCCACATCAGGAGGGTGCCAATTTCTAGGTGATTGCTTAGTTTCTTGGCAAAGCAAAAAGCAAGCAGCTGTTTCAACATCCACTGCTGAAGCTGAATACATTGCTACTGCAAGCTGTACAACCCAACTCCTTTGGCTTCAAAATCAGCTGCTGGATTTTGGTATCACTGCCTTAAAGACACCACTCATGTTGGACAGTCAGGCAGCAGAAAATATCATCAAAAATCCAGTTTCCCATTCAACCACCAAACACATCGACATCAGACATCACTTTGTGAGGGATTGCTATGAAAAAGGTTTGATTTCTCTGCATCATGTCCCAACTAAAGACCAGCTGGCTGATGTGCTCACAAAAGCACTTGATACAACCACTTTTGAAAGCTTGGTCTCTAGAATTGGGATGCTGAATATGGAATAACAAGCACCATCATGTTTTTCCATGAATAAAAGCAACAAAATGTTTTCAGAAAATCAAAACTCCATCCTTAAAATAGCTAAAAATGATATTTTTCATTAAATCCTTAAAAGTCTGCCATTAACCACTGATTGTTCAAAAGTCTGCTCTACTTCAAAAGTCTGTCCACTGCTGAAAGTCAACCCCTGCTCTCTCATTCTTTTGATAAACTCTGTTGTTCAAAAGCACTGTCTTATCCACTGATATGCTATCCACTGATAGTGAAAATCATCCACTGCTTTCATACCACTGCCTTCAATTGTCCCTATCACACAAGTACTATCCTTCACTTTCAACAGGGGTTGTCACGTGGGCAGTACATATTGGTCAGACTTTTTGCAACGGCTGCCACCTCAGCATTCACTTTCTCCCCTATAAAATTCCCCACTCACCACCAAAACAGGGTTTTACTGTCGAATTGAATTCTTAAAAATTCTCTTTTCAAAACAGTTTTTCATCTCATCTTCCACAAATTTCTTCGATCAATCATCCTCAAAATGACTAAATCAAAGAAATCTGCAAAACCCTCATCCAAATCTTCATCAAAAACAGCCTCTCAAAAGGCAATCTCCACTGAAATTCCACACAAACCATCTCACAATCTTCTTGGTCTTCTTACAAAACCAAGTTCCACAAAGGAGTTCGATTCAATCATTGATATCATCACCGCCTCAAAGTACAAAACTTTGTTGACAGCGAATGCACCAATTTACTTGGCAACCCAAAGGGAGTTTTGGAAGAATGCAATCCTTGAAACACAAGGAGATGCTGTAATAGCCATTAACTCTATTTTAAAGGGAAAAGAAGTCAAGATTACACCACAAACAATTTCAGAGGTCTTTCAACTCGACGATCAAGAAGGTAAAATTACTTTCCCTAAAAACGAGTTAAAAAATGATTTTCTGGAAAGGGGGTACAATGCAGAGGTCAAAAAGGACACCTTAGAAAAAGGTTACTTTCCTCCTGCAACAAGATTTTTATTTCACACCCTCTTAAAATGTGTTTCAAACAAAACCACTTCTTTCAATGAGATACCATTAAAAATTCAGAAACTGGGATTTGCAATTCTTCAAGATGAAAATTTTAACTACTCCCAGGAAATTTTTAATGATTTGGTTAAAAATGTTGAAACAAAGACATTCCTACTTTTTCCAAGATTTTTAAGTTACTATTTTGAAATGAAACTTGGAAAGACGGATGCTGCTGCAATAAAACAAGGTGATTTCATTCAAACAAATTGCTTAACTGCTGAAACTTTTACAAGGATGTCCACACCTTGCAAAACACAAGCAGAGGTGCCTGAGCAGATTTTAGCAGTTACAACTGCTCCTCAGGTATCTGCTGCTGAGCCCACTGCTCAAGGTGATCAAAGCAGCAGCACCACTGCTTTGAAACCCACACCTACTATCTCCAAAAAGCCAAAAAGAAAAACTCAAAAACCTACAAAACCCATCAAAACGGCATCTCTGGAGGATGAGATACCAGAGCTCCTGCCAGTGACAACACAAAAGTCACAAGAAACCACTGCTGCTACTTCCTCACAGCAGTTGGTACAAATATCTCAAACCATAACCGAAACTCCTCCTGTTTCTTCACAAAAAGAACAGGTTGTACAAATAGGGTCTCCACATCATGATGCTCTAGAAACACTCGTTTCTATCATCCACAGTCCAATGCCCGGGACACATCCTAGTTATACACCAACCATCACATCCACAATTCCCTCACCAATAAAACCACTGTTGGATGCAATTGATTTGAACCAGGCATTATCCAGTCCTTCTCAATCACCTATTAATGAGAATATACCTCAACAACTGACTGGGTCTGATGTATCAATCTTTGCTAACCCACCAACACAACCTGAGGAGGTTACACCCCTTGAGTTACAAGTAACTCTTGGTGGTATTCCAAGTGAAGCAGCCACTACAACTGTTACACCCACTGGGTTACATTTGGACAGTGGTTACATTCATAAGACTTCCTTGGAGGCAATTCCTTTTATAGCACCTTTGCCAACCACCAGTGGATTTATTTATCCTACTGGCAACATCAAAAGGTTGTCAAGTGTTGAAGGAAGAAGACCCCAGTACCAAGAAAAAGGGGCATCAGTGGTTAATGTTTGGAGTATATTCCCTACATCTACCACTGATAAAACCACTGCTAGTGGGAAATCAGATGATCCCATTAACTTGGGTGATGGTTTAAAGTACCAGAAATTGACGGATCGTATTGCAAAGCTTGATAACTCTGTTGCAGAACTCAAAGATATGCTACAACTGGTGTTACAAGTTCAGAAGGTACAATCAACTGCTGTCCTACCTCAAGCACTTGCTCCACAAAGGGCACCTGCTACAAATGAGCTCTGGAATCTATTTCAATCTTTTCTCCAACAACAAGCACAGTTAACAGATCAGCAACATGAAAAACATGTACAAAAGCTGAGAAATGCAATGGAGTCAAGGTTCAAGAACACTCAGGCTGATTTAAAGGCTCTCAAAACTCAGATCTTACACACCACTGGCACTGCTCCTCCAAAAGTCCGCTACATTTATCAACTCCCAGAAGATAATGCCAAAAAGGGGGAGAAAATTAAGGAGTGGAAAAGGAAGGGTATAGAGGATGGTCTCTATCTTGAACCAGAAAATTCAAACATGACCAAAAAGATCCCTTTGCCAGATGGTAGCAAGAAAATTGATGTGACAACAAATGCACTAGCAGAAGCAGCTGCAAGTGTAAAAAGGGATAGAGAGGCCAAAAGGAAAGCCAGGGTGGAAAGAATGGATCATCCAGATCAGGGTACTTCTGGGTCAAAGGATCATGAAAATCCTGTTGAGGAAAAGAAGAAGCCTACTAGAAAAGTGAGGCAACCCAAATTCATTCCAACCAGACGTTCAAAGTCTGCTCAAAAACCACCATACAAAACAGCTGATGCAACAGGAGTTACAAAAACTACTGCTTGCCAAACAGTTGTTCAATCAACACACACCACTTCAACACACACAACATCCACTGCTTTACCATCATTACCACCAAAAACAACACCTGCTGACACACAGCAGAAGACAGCAGATGTTATAACATCTGTTGTAATGACAACAGTGGTTGAAACACCAGTTGTTTCAACAGCTGTTAGTCAATCACAATCCACTGCCACTACATCTACCACCACTGTTCCATCCAAAACATCATCAGTCCCTCCTACAAAAAGGAGAAGACTAATTCTCAAAGATGATGACTATTCACCACCAAAAACATCTTCAAAATCCTTAGCTCTTGTCACAATTCAAAAACCTGTTCCTCTCTCTTCAGTTAAAATGTACAAGCCCTTGCCTCCTGCAGGTGTTCAATTTCCTCTTGAATTAGCAGCTGTCAGAGAAGAAATAAAATCTTTTTATTTTGAGGATGACCCTGCCAAAAGGAGTTTGCCATCAATAAAAGGAGAGGATATCTCAAGCAAGCAGAGGATATCTCAAAGAAAAACACACAAGGGAAATCTGATAAAGAAATTGCACAGAGAAGTCAATATTTGCTCACACAAGTCAGATCCCTAGAGCAATTTGCAAAAAATGTTAGTCAACAAATTTCTGAAAGAGCTGCTGAAACTCTGAAGAAAGACTACATTGAAAGCATTATGGCTCACAAGAAGTACAAAGGAGAAAAATACATGTACAAAGAGTGGACTATTCCTGAACTTGAAAATGAGGCAGCAAGAATTCAAGACATGATAAACAGGAAAGTCACTCACACTCCTCCTAACTGGGCAAAGTTTAGAAAGAATGTACCTGACAAACAGGAAGAGCTGAAGAGAATGAAAGAGGAACTGGTAGCAGCTGATTATGGTAACAAAAGACAAGTTGCTAGATGGAAAGAAGATGCGGTCAGGGCTACTTACAAAAAGTTGGAACAATTAAGAAAGAAAGATCCCACAGTTCCTCAAAAGCCTGACTATCCTGAAGCAGCGGTTTCAAAAAGATCATCAAAGCTGCAAATCAGGAGATCCACAGCTCCAGTTGGTGCTGCCATCTACAAAAGCAGGCCACACAAACAGCTGATTGCTGAAACCATCAAAGAGTTAATGGAAGGTGAAGACCTTGGAAAAGAGGGTATAAAGAAAATGAACATGGAAACTCTTGGTTTGGATCAAACTGCAAGTACTGCTCAGCCAGTCATGAATAGGCCAGCCTCTCCAAATACTTCTGCAAATAAACATCTCCCAAGAAACCCACCAGGCTCAAAAATACAAAAGTGGGAAACTGACAAACAGACCTGCGTATTGACTTTGCTCAGGTCTGGTGGAGAAGTGAAGAAAATATCAAGGGAACAAGCTCTTGGCCTGAGTCTTGAAGATTTGCAGGATCTCCTTGATCTTCCACTTAGCAGGGATGATGAAGATACAGATGCCCTAGACTTTGAATTACAATTTAAAGGTCAGATAAGGGAGCTGTTGATGAGGCAATAAAGTATTCCACAAATAATGAAGAGTTTTGACATTATCTGTTCCAGGGGGAGATTGTTGGGATTGAACCCTATCAGAGGAACAGATAATTAAAGCCAAAACTGGATCGGAGCAGTGGATCCAGAATAAGCAGACGTTTACAGTTGGTTCATGCAAATCTCTCCCCTTGAAAGTGGTTTCATATCTGCTGACCTCCTATCTGCTGATCTTGTTAAGTACTGACATATAACTGCTGCCTTGCATCTACTGCCCAAAGTCAAAGACTGATGGAAGACCAAAGCTCTGCTGACTCAATCTACTGCCTTGAGTCAAGTACTGCTGATCCGGACAAGCACTGCTGGGTTCACAGCAGTGGAAGGATGCAGCAGCTGTTTAAGTGTCTTTAATATAATGTAATGTAATAGCAGTAGTTAAGTACATCAGTGTTTATAGATCAGAGGTTAGAGTTTGTTAGGAGGTTAGATGTCACTTTCATGGTGACGTCAGCTAAGATGCTCAGTGGTTTGTAAGTGCCTATAAATAGTTCAGTACTTTGTACTGTTCTATTAGCTCTTTCACCACATCGTCTTCTTTGTACGAACAAACTACTGAGCTCTGGCTGAGGGGGAGTTTGCATTCATTCATCAATCATTGTAATCGTTGTTGAAACAAATTCAATCTTTCGATTCTCTGTGTAAAGATGTTTGATTAAAGTATTACTGTCGTTTGATTGTATACAAAGTTTGCTTTCATCTTAATTCCGCTGCACAACTCTTCCATTTCCATCTTAATTTTAAACGAAAATACAATCAAAAAGAAACTCAGATCCAACACTTTCCAGAAGAATTACCAGGACTACCTCCGGATAGAGAAGTTGAATTCAGAATCCATTTAATACCAGGAACGTCACCAATTGCCAAAGCACCTTACCGTTTGGCACCTGTAGAAATGCAAGAATTGAAGAAACAATTAGACGAATTGTTAGAAAAAGGATTCATACAGCCAAGTTCGTCGCCATGGGGAGCGCCGATATTATTTGTTAAAAAGAAGGACAGATCAATGCGTATGTGCATTGATTATCGTGAATTAAACAAGGTCACGATTAAGAATCGGTACCCATTACCGAGAATCGATGATCTGTTTGATCAACTGCAAGGAGCACGATTTTTCTCTAAGATCGATTTAAGGTCAGGATATCATTAATTAAAGGTACAGGAAGAGGACATTCCTAAAACCGCATTCAGAACGAGGTATGGTCATTATGAATTTACTGTCATGCCATTTGGTTTAACCAATGCCCCAGCTCCATTTATGGACATGATGAACCGAGTATGTAAGCCCATATTTGGATAAATTCATAATTGTATTCATAGATGATATTCTAATTTATTCTAAGAATAAAGAGGATCATGCAAGGCATTTGCACGCACTTTTAAGTTTGTTAAGAAAGGAAAAGCTTTATGCTAAATTTTCTAAGTGTGAATTTTGGTTAGAACAAGTACAATTCCTTGGACACCTAGTCAATCATGAAGGAATTCATGTAGATCCAACAAAGATTGAGGCAATTACCAAATGGAAAACCCCTGAATCACCAACCGAGATTAGAAGTTTCCTAGGATTGGCCGGTTATTCTAGAAGATTTATTAAAGATTTTTCTAGAATAGCTATTCCTTTAACTAAGCTAACCTGTAAATCTGTTAAGTTTGAATGGGGAATAAAACAAGAAGAAGCCTTTAGAATCCTTAAGCAAAGATTAACCCATACACCTATACTAGCATTACTAGAAGAAACTGAAGACTTTATAGTATATTGTGATGCTTCTAGATTAGGTTATGAATGTGTGTTGATGCAACGTCAAAAGGTTATAGCTTATGCATCTAGACAACTTAAGAATCATGAAGAGAATTATTCAACCCATGATTTAGAATTAGGAGCTATAATTTTTTCTCTTAAAATTTGGAGACATTACCTTTATGGTAGTAAGTTTACCATATTTACTGATCACAAAAGTTTAAGGTATGTTTTCGGACAGAAAGAGTTGAATATGAGACAAAGACGCTTGATGGAATTTCTTAGTGATTATGACTGTGATATCCAGTATCATGAAAAGCCAAGAAGGGTACGTTCTCTTAAATTAAATTTGCAAGTAGATTTAAATGATCAAATAAGAGAAGCACAAGAATCCGTAATCAAGGATGATTCGGAAAAATTAAAAGGTATGTTAAAGGAATAAAACAAGGAACAGATGGAATATGGAGATTCCATGAAAAGAGAATGTGGATACCTAAATTAGGAAATCTACGCTATCGTATATTAGAAGAAGCCCATAATGTCACACCCCGACCACGTGGAACATACAAAACGTGGCGGAAACATCGGGGAGTGTTGTAACAGAATCAATTGTGTCAAATCCATGGCAATTGAAGTTTCGTTTTATTGATTAAAAGTGTTACAATGTCTTAACAAACAAAGAAATACAACATAATTAACTAGTCTTGCATCTTTTATTTTCACTAAAGCCTAAGTTTGTCTATGTGTATCTTGAACATCTTATGCAACAGCTCCTGAAAAACACATGTGAAAATAGGTACGTCAGCATAAAAATGCCTGTGAGATACATAGGTTTTGTGAAAATAAGATTCATGACTTATGTTTGAGAAAATGTTTAGTCATGAACCTTGTTATTTGCTTTGTCTTTTAAATCATTTGAAAAACGATAAGATCATATGATAAGTATAAATAAATGTAAGGTTAAATGAATAACCAAGTGAAATGTGTTTGTATAAGATAAGTTGTTTATAAATCAATGTCTTGTGAAAAGTATGTTATTTGTATGAAATGTTCTATGTCTCAAACTGAAATGATTCAAATAACGTTACGACATGTAATACCATACAAACACTTATATATAGGAAGTACCAGCGGCGTATCCACCATGCTTGTATCATATTACACACGCCTCGTTACTTAATCACTTAATCAAACCAAACCAAACAATGTAAAATGTTCATGTCAAGATGTAAATCATGTTAAAATGTCTATGTCAAATATCCATGTCAAATGTCTATGTCAAATATGATGGTCCCGTTGATACAGGATCTGATCGTAGGAACAAGATGAATCGATTTCGTCTTAATGTGCGGAATCCATTACGACGAATCACAGATTTGTACAACACAGAATTCAACGTTTAACTGCTTGTCTGTTCGTTCTATTTACTGTTCTGAAAGTTACAAGATCCGGGAAACGTACAGACTATCCGTGCGTGTCAAAAGTTCTAACAAAGTTGCACCGGACCTACTATTTATAGACAAACTCAGGAACCTAATAAGTGTTGTCCGTGCGGGTGGGTTACCCGTACGTATGACTCACCCGTACGTACGGTCATCCGTGCGTATGACTTATCCGCACGGATAAGTCATCCGTGCGTATGACCATACGTGCGTATTGCCATCCGTACGAGTTTAACTTGTCCCAATCAACACTTTTACATACAAACCCTAATCCTGAGTTGTCCTGCTAACTATATACATACATTCAGACAATAAACATAAACACATAACAAAATATGACTACATGCTGACGGAAGCTACAGACGTAATGTACTAACAGACTCCCCCTCGAATGTAGCTGTAGTACCTTCCAGCATAGTCCATTAATTCCTTCTGTTGTGTCTTCGCACTCGCGCTTTCTCTCTTCTTTTCTGAGCCTGTTCTTCCAACATTCTTTTTCTCTTTTGTCTTCCCTCAGTCAACCACCAATGTCTGTATACAGGATCTCCATCACGTTTCCGATCCCATTTTGGAATTTTGTTTTCTTCGGATTCTATTGGTGTCTGATCTGTTGGAGGAACAATTCCCAAATTACGTCTTCCTCGTATAGCAGCCTTTTCAGCAATCTTCTTAAACTGTTGTTCACGCTTGTATTCTTTCAAAAACTCATCAATCTCTAGATCTCTCCATTTAGTCTTCCAATATCTTCCAGAGTTGATGTCTTTCGCGTAACAAACATCTACAACCTTCTGATATTGCAAAGCTTGCTCTCGATCAGGTCTCTCGTAGACTATCTTGTTGTAAAACAAACAATCAATATCCTTCTTTGAGCAGTTAACAAGCCACATAGGATCTAACACACAGATCCTTCTAGCTTCTCCTGTGGACTTGTTGTTTAACGAAATTATTGCTTCAGCTGTAGTTTGGTTATACAACCACCCCTCAAACTCATCATGGAAGTCTTGCTCCATTGCCCTTAACGGCATATTCTTCAAACAACTTGGAGGTTTGATATCCAGAGTGATATCCTTTTCACCACTTTCTAGAATTCTGACAATCCGTTGAGGAAAGTGTGGTTTCCAATCAGGATATCCTTTTTCAGCTTGTATCTTTACATAATTCCAAAGTCTCTGATCGTGCTGCTTCACATCTAATCCATGGTAGAACTCTTTGATATTCTTTGTTTTAACCAATTCATCAATATCCCACCAAGGTAGAGTTTTGATATCAGATAAGAACTCAAAGTACTGCACTCCCTGTTCTCTTCTAATAGCATAAACTTTCAAGTCTTCCAAATATCCCCATGAGAGAATGTCACCCCAAGAGAGTTCTTTGTCATGTGTAAAGAATTGTAGAGCCCGAAGTTTCTTTCTCTCTTTTGGCATAGTTTTGTACCATTTCTTTCTTTCTTCTGCCAAATTCTCTCTTGGAATAGTATCTGGAATACCTTCTACTGACACCTTCTCCACTATCTTCCTTCTGATTTCATCAACATTTCGGTCTTTAAACATTTCCGATAACGAAGGAAATGTTTCATCGATCCCAGAATAATGAAACTGAACTTCATCATCAGATGAATCTGAAGCATCTTCAATTATTACATCATTGTAATTATCAGCCTCAAATGCATATCTGGTCTCTAATACATCTTCAGAAGTTTCAGGAATCTCATCTTCAATGTCGAACTTAAATTTACCCTCTTGTAAACCCAATTCTTCTAACATTTCTTCCCTTGTTCTACTAACCTCAATCACCTCTTGACTTTTATCTTGTAAGAAAATGACAGTGGGATTTGTAAGGAATACCTGATCTGAATGTTGCTTTCCAGAGGTGGAAGTTTCTTGATGATCATCATCTTCTTGCTCATTAATCTGATCATTCAGAAACTCTTCTATCCTTTGCTCATTAATAGAATTCTTCACAATCAAACCTGACGAACCTTGATCATCGTCATCATTCCTTTTATCATCATCATCTTTCTTGTTATCATCGTCTTTCTCATCTTCATCATTTATCTCATCATCTTCATCTTCTTCATCAATTCCAAGAAGTTCTTCATCAGAATCACTAACTTCTTCTCCCCGAGCCTTCTTTGCTTCTTTTCTCCTTTTCATAACTTTTATTCTGTAAAGACCATCTTTTGTGTTGAGTGGCACGGTCTCAGCTTTACCAATAAGAACAAACTGCTGTGTCTTCCATTCAAGTAGTAACACTTCTTTGGCCTTTTTCTTCTTCTGAGTAACAGCAACTCTACGAATGATTTCTTCATAATCAATTATTTGAGAAGGCCCTCCAACCAACATGAAATCTTGATCTTGTACAACTTGTTCTTGAGTATGTTGAGCATCAATCATTTCAGCATCATCTTGAAGAGAGGAACCACCAGCTTCTTGAACATCTTCAACTATACTTTTGTTCTTTTGTACAGCATCCTCAGCCAGTCTTCGTTCTCTTTCAAGTCTTCTCTCTTCAACTTTCTTTACTTCAATTTCATTGTAAGCAGCATGAACATCCTTCTTTAAAAGATTTTCTACAACAGAATACAACATCTTGAGTTGTTCATCTTTCATCACTTTGTCAGCTTTCATTGCTTCCATCTCTAATTTCATTATTTTCATTTCGTTTGAGGTTGATTCACTCATGTCACTGAGAAGTTGATTTAGTGTTTGATTTACATCTTGAAGATTCTTTGACTTCTCGTTCAATGAAGAGATTTCTGCCAGAAGAGCTTCAATAACTTTAGTGTTACTTTCACCATCTTCCTTTATCTTCTTCATGGTGCGTTCATCTTGGATCATCACTGTTCTAAGTTGATCATGAGCTTTCATTATCTTTTTCACTTGCTCTTTTAACAGATCACGTTCATTTTCAGCTTTTTCTTTTTCTTTCTCAAGATCTTTGACTTTCTTTGAAAGAATTCTTGCTGCATCATTGTTGAACAAGTCACCATCAAAATTCAGATCTTCTAATGGATCACCTGAAGCATGTGGCAAAAAGCTAAAGAAATCATCTGAGTCTTTTGGTTGTGAGGACGATTGTGGAATCTCTATGTTTTCTGGTACGCTTGGAAACTTTGAATAAAATTCTCCAGCATCAGTAACTTCAACATAGTCGTCGTGACTCGTCTGTTTTTCTGTTTCTGTTTCTTTTGGTTGAGAAGATTTAACATGTTGAGGATCTTTGCCATCATGTTCTTTTTGAACTTGACTTTCTCCTTTTCTTGCTCGAACACTTCTTGGAATGAGACCTGCTACAACAGCTTTTCTTTTCTTGATTTGTTTATCTGGATTTTCAGGATCATAAGTTGTATCTTCTTCATCTGATCCCTTCCTTTTCTTTGGTAACCTTTTCTTTAACTGAACTTTTCCTTTTCCAAGAGTAAGAGGATCAAGTTCAGATTCTGATATAGTGGTTTCAGAATCATCATCACTTGAAAGATGTAACACCCCAACCCGGAAGGGCTGACGTGTCACAATAACAGTGATATCATAAACAAAAGTCATAATTCCATTTATTTATTTGACAAGGATACAACCATTTAACAACGAAACTTAAGATTTATATACAAGCAGACACAATCAATTTTATTAACTAACATCTTCAGATTTATTCCTAAGCTTTATTCTTCTCTCTTTCCCCCGCCCAAGATAA
>JARYGA010033262.1:0-23034 GCA_030545235.1 Helianthus tuberosus | reverse complement strand
ACGGGCTAGATCATTCCCTCTTCTCCAAGAAACGATCCTAACGGTGGACCGAAATCTATAAATACCCGCCACATTTTCACTCATTCCTCACAAAAATCTGATTTGAGAAGCTCTAAGTTGAAACCATTGTTTCATACCTGAGCTACTTGAATCAAAATTAGCATTCGGGGACCCTTCGTAAGTGTTCCTTCGTTCTTTTATTGCTTTTCGAGTCCGAAAGTCAAACTTTGTTTGACTTTCTGCATTGACCAGTTTATGGTTAATGCGAAGTTCTTTTGAACTTCGCAACGTGAGCGTAATCACGATGGTTATAGTCCCTTGCGACTATGCCTACTGATTACCACGTTGTCTAGGGTCGTAAGGGTAAGCGATCTGATAAATCGCTTATACCTTCGAACCCGACCCATTTGGTCGATCATTAGGATCCGACCAAACACATTAGGTGACCATAGTATATAGGGAATAACCTCCGAGGTTATACCTTATGGTCGCTTCGTTTGAGTAGTTGTGTGATAGGTAGTTTATATGCCTTAGGTAAATTACCAAAATACCCTTTTTACGCCAAAATCCATTTTAAGCATATGTAACATAACTTTTGGTATCTAAACTGATTTGGTAACAATATTAGATATGTTAAGGCATATTTTACTTGTCATAGGACTAGTTAGGCGTTCCGAACGTGTTTTACCCGAACGACGCGTTAAAGTAGCATAAGCTACCTAAACGGGTCGTAATGGGTCGTAAGCACTTAGGTTAGGTTTCATTGTAGTATTTAGGCCTTGTTAAACCATATTACATGAGTTCCCCTACTCATTTGGTTTACGAGCCTCATTCTATCCGATCTTCCGATATAGGTCCGGTTTATTAACATAGTTACCTATATTAGGTGTCGTTTGATTCCGTGATCTCTAGCATTGCTTGGTGGTTATCTTAGGACTTCTGAGCAATCTCAAGTGAGTACATAGACTCCTCTTTTACTATTTTCCAAACTGTTTTGGGGTGAAACACATGTGCCTACTTGTTACTTTCATGCTTTCCTGTTTTCACATCATATACATGCTATGTTCATTAGTACACTTATAGTACATGATTTCAATACATTTTATGCTATGTGTGCCCATCGTGTGCATGCGTAGTACACTGTTTTACATTACATTTCATGCTATGTATGCCCATTGTGTGCATATTTAGTACAGTTTTTTCACGTCACATGCTATGTATGTCTATTGTTGCATGCTTAGTATAGTTGTTTCAGGTGACATGCTATGTATGTCTATTGTTGCATACTTAGTACAGTTCACATGCTATGTATGTTCATTTGTTGCATACTTAGTACAGTTGTTTTCATCACATGCTTACATTTTGATATGATATTTGGTTTGTTTTGATGGATCAATATACATTCATTAACACCGATCACGCCGTTCGTTAGTAGGTAGTGGTACCATAGGAATTGACAACTCCCGTTCCTGAAATCCTAGGTTTGTTTGGATTGGAAGGAATGACCGAATTCGATATACATAACTTAGATAAACCTTTAATTTGATTAAGGGTTTATCGCCACAGTCTCAAGGCTTGGATGTATGCATTCTCACAATACCGCATAGATATTTATATCAGTATAGCATGCATTTGTTCCACAAAACATAGCTTTGATTTAAACCATGTTTTACTTCAATACTTTGTTTTTGTGCATATGGTTTAGTTGATATATTTCACTAGCCATACATATCATTTTGGTTACACATTACATGATTTACATTTGACACATAAACATTATTGACATTGGTTATACATTACATGATTTACATTTGACACATAAACATTATTGACATTGGTTATACATTACATGATTTACATTTGACACATAAACATTTTTGACATTGGTTATTCATTGCATGATTTACATCTTTACATAAACATTTTTGACATATTATTCAATACATTTGGCAATTGGTTTAAACATAGACATCTTACATTGGTGGTTTGTTTGGGTAAGTGATTTATGTAACGAGGCGTGTGTAATATGATACAAGCATGGTGGATACGCCGCTGGTACTTCCTATATATAAGTGATTGTATGGTATTACATATCGTAGCGTTATTTGAATCATTTCAATTTGGACATATAACATTTTATACAAATAACATACTTTTCACAATACATTATTTTACAAACAACTTAATTTATACAAACTCATTTCACGTGGTTATTCACTTAACCATGTATTATTCTTTTATACATATATATCATTTGGTTTATTTATCACTTTTCAAATGATTTACAAGACAAAGCAAATTACAAGGTTCATGACTAAACATTTTCCTAAACAATAAGTCATGAATCCTATTTTCATAAACCTATGTATCTCACAGGCATTTTTATGTTGACGTACCTATTTTCACATGTGTTTCAGGATATGATGCATAGGATTTATCAAGATACACTTAGGCGGACTTGGGCCTTAGCGACAATAAAAGATGCAAGACTCGTTATTTATGTTATGTTTCTTTGATTGTCAAGACATTGTAACTACTTTAATCAATAAAACAATATTTAAATTTCCATGTGTTATGAAACAATGATTCTGTTACAACACTCCCCGACGTTTTCCGCCACGTTACGTAGTTCTACGTGGTCGGGGTGTGACAGAAAAGTTGGTATCAGAGCTCATGGTTATAGGGAATTAGGTTATTAGTAATGCTTTGACCTAGTCTATAACCTTCCTAGGACCCTAACGTGAGTTTACTTGCGTTTAGTCACAAAACAATACCGTCACCTATCCTTAGGCGACGACCTCAACAAGAACACAAATTTCAAAACCACTTTGAAAACTAATCATCTGTTCTAGGATGATTGATTACTAGGTTTTGAACCCTCTGTTGTAAGGTTTTGAACTCTCTGTTATATGGTTTTGAACCCCTTTGAGTTTTCAAAATCTCGTCAAAGTTTGGGTCGTATAATGTGAACACGTGCAAACTGGAAGAGTGAATGCATGTACCCTGAGTTTTCTGTCTAAGGCTAGAGTGTTCGTACAAATCCACATAATCGGACCAGTCACTCTTACCTGGGAACTCTTGGGGTGAGTGTCCACTTATAGGCGAGCATGTCTTCAGTGATACATTAATATGATCCGTTTACTTTGATTTGTCACCGTCTCATTTGTTTGCCTTAGGTAACAAACAAATGATCGTAATTTTTATGCATTGCCATCCTGTTTTGATTGTCTGATAACCTTTCACTTGTTTCTTCCAATGTCTTTCATTTTCTTCTAGAATGTCTCTTCCTCTCAGCAACGGTCAAATGTCCGAGCAAACAGCCAAATTTGCCCAGCAAATAGGCGAGGTGATTCTAAAGACTGTGGATTTAGGCATTGCCATGTCTCGTCTCAATAATGAAGCCTCTCGTCTCAACAATGAAGCCACTCAAGGGCCACCAAAGGAGGCAGAAGTCAAGCCAGCACTACCAGCCAAGAAACCAACCGAGGAATCAAAGACCATGGATGAACGATCCCCTAAGAAGTCAAAGAAGCGAAAGGCTTCTCAGAACTTCGCCATGGTCACTCATAATGGTAAAGCCGTCCCCAACCAACCAGCTCAACCCCCTGCTAGGAAGCCATACAACGGAACTGCACCCTTGTGCAACCAATGTAGCCTTCATCACCACGCTAGTGTGAAGTGCCGCAAATGCCAAATTTGTGGACTTAAAGGTCATACAGCAAAAGTTTATCGAGTAGCAGTGCCAAATCAAACAGGACCCATTCGGGTGGCAACATCACCTGCTAAGAAACAATACAAGGGAGCGGCACCAATATGCGACAAATGTAATGGGCATTACCAAGCTCACTTACAATGTCGTCTGTGTGTATCATGTAGGCGAATTGGTCACCTGGCAAGTGCTTGTCGATGTAACCCGAACCAAGGTGGTCCAAATCAACCACAAGCCAATCCTGTTCAAGCTCGCTTTCCGCCTGGATCGTGCTACAACTGTGGCGAGACGAGCCATTTCAGGAACAAATGCCCAAAGCTTGCTAATGCAAACCCAACCCACGGATGAGCAGTTGGCTGACTAGAAGATGTTTCTGTCTTATGCTTTTGTTCTTTTGTTTTCTTGTAATGTGAAACAATCTGTTTTGTTTATAAATAAATTATTGTTCACAACTCGGATATACGAATGTAGTTACATATGTGTATGATTTTTCCTATGATACCTGCATTAAGAAACTATGTTCCTTACAAACTACTCTTGTGATTCTCTCTTACAAGTGATCGCTCATAATTTCCTCGAAAGTTCTAAGTACTCGTTTCATTCTAAGAAACGAAGTACATGAAATAAAGAGAAATTATGAGTAATCGTGCTTTTTGCACATCTGTGCCTTGGAATCCTTGGTTAGATAACTAAGGATATTTTCAAATCTCATACCCATTACGTTCAGATTTTCAACATGCATAACATAAGTTTTCAAAGCAACCTACATAAATTCAAAACATTCTATATATAGTTCAAAAACATTTTTTTTGGTGTATTTACTTAACATAACAAATGCGCAAAGCTTTGTCTGTATTTTCAAAAACGACCTTCATAATTTCAAAATGTCTCAAATATCTTGAAAACAATAATAACACAGTACATTTTTGATGTGCGGTAAGTGTCGTATATTTTAGGTGTATATTTTAAGCCCTTTTTAACACTTATTTTAGCCAAGTTTTAAATTTATAAAACACGATATTTTACTGACACTAAACACACATATGGGCAAGTGCACCCATCGTTGAGTGTAGTATAGTGTTGGTAAGATACCGAGGTCGTCCAAGGACACAATAGCTTTTAGTACCGGTTTATCCTCAACGTCTAACCAAAATAAAAGTTTAGAAAAAAAGTTTTAAACTAAGAAAACTAAAAATTAACTAAAATGCTGAAAATAAAAATAAAAGAAAAAACAGATAGACAAGATGAATCACTTGGTTCCGACTCGTATCTAGTATAACCTTTGATTATTTCCGCACTTTTGCACATAATTAAGAGATTATCTTAGTTATTGTAGTAGGCCCCTCTTTTGAAGGTGACGTTACCCTCACCACAGTAGTTTGAGTCAGCAGGGATACAATCCTATGCGGTGGATTATTGGAAGATAATGAATTAAGTTATTAATGCAGTATTGTGGTAGGCCCCGCTTTTGGCGGTGACGTTACCCTCGGCTAAGTAGTCTGAGTCAGCAGGGATACAGTCCTAAGTAGCCGGGTTATAGTATTAATAGTAGTTAACTTATGAGGGGATCAAAGAGTTTGGACCCCCGCCATCCAATACCGTGAAGTATTGAAGGAGGTCCTACTAAATTTGACCCAGGTCCATTGCAGGACCTCTAAACGCTGAACAATGGCAAGACCTTTACCAAACCGTTCCCTTAACCCCCTACCAGGTAGCCAACATACCTCCATATAGACCGTGGAGATATGAATGGTGAAAATCCTTTATTTTATATAGACAGTAAAATAATGCCAAGACACCACGGACAAACGATAAGGAAAGATCACCTTCAACATAAGCAACTAGTTATTAAAGTCATTAATACAAAACCAAATAAAAAGTGCAAAAGATTAGAAATAAAAAGTATTATACTAGACACTTTGTCTTCACCAAGTGATGTAAGAGACTTAGGCAAACATGGCCTTGATTGTCAAGAACTCTTACGATCAATCTTGGATCCCGAGATGACTCACACACTCTATGATGGACAATGGATGATGGTGGTGGATGATGGTGTTGTGATGGTGGTGGGTGGTGGATGAAGTGTGAGAGAGGTGGTGTGCCAAGGGATGAGATGAAATGAATCCAAGCACTCCTATTTATAGGCTGAACAGAGAGCTGGACACGGCCCCGTGTCCGTCTGACACTCTCTCTCCTCATTAATTGTAATTCGCAATTACAATAAATGCACCTGCTGTACTTTCGACACGCCCCCGTGTCCGCTGAGCACGGCCCCGTGATGGGCAATAGAAGTTTCTATAGGTTTGTCTTTTCTGCTGCTTCTTGGGCACGGCCCCGTGCTGGCTGAGCACGGGGCGTGTTCAGCCTTCTGTTTTCTCTATTTTGCTTTGGAAGGTGCCGTTGAGGGTTCGGGCAGTCCACTAATGTTCCTTTTCTTGTATTTATGTTTGATTTAGTTGTCTTTTTGCTTCTTTTGCGTTTTTGAGCTCATTTAATCCTGAAAATACAAAAGGAAGACAAAAACACTCTTTTTCCAATATTAGTACTAAAAAAGGGTTAGTTTTATACCTCATTTGATGTAATTTATATGTTGCATTTTAAACACATCAAATACCCCCACACTTGAACTTTTGCTTGTCCTCAAGCAAAACTCTTTAATATGTGGCTTACACTCCCAAATGGAATAGGTAGAAGAGAAGGTTTTGGGCTTGTCATAGAGTGTCGGGATTTCCAAGATCTTTTTGGGTTTTATTTTTATTTATTTACACTCCTATTCGTAATGATTTATTTAGAACTGTTCATAAAAGAAATTACTTATTTGGGCATAACATGCCTTTTTAAAATTCTATTTATATACAAGTTCACATACCTCGCGGGGAAATCACTCACACTCGGCCGAAAGTGTATTTTTAGTGAATCACTCGAGAGCGGCATGGAACTTATTCCTACCATAGGCTTGCCAAGAAATCAATCCTCCTCCTTTTTAACTTTTATACCTTTGTAGATATCAAGAGGACTTTGCGGGTTAAGGGTTGGCTAGGGTTAAAGGTAGGTGGTTGGGTTAGTGGTTAGTAGAAAAAAGGCTAAAA
Organism: Helianthus tuberosus; assembly: GCA_030545235.1. Lineage (NCBI taxonomy): Eukaryota > Viridiplantae > Streptophyta > Magnoliopsida > Asterales > Asteraceae > Helianthus > Helianthus tuberosus. The sequence goes on along the minus strand of JARYGA010033262.1, from coordinate 16,236 downwards.
GCGTAACAAGTGTCGGTTTTCGCATTTTTGCAACTTTTTATTTTGATGAAGCTTTTATTCAAACAAAGTTATTTTTGACTACTTTGTTTGTTTATTTTCTTTTTGCTTCATCATCATCACAAATATATATATATATATATATATATATATATATATATTTGTGATGATGATGAAGCAAAAAGAAATATATATATATATATATATATATATATATATATATATATATATTTTTCACGAAGAACCGGACTTGTTACTAAAATAAAGGGTTAAAATGAAAAAGGGTTTTGGTGGTTGAAAGGGTTTTTGTTTGGGTGATGAAATGAAAAGGTTTAGGCTCAAAGGGGCTAACTAGGGGGATTTTTGGGTAGGTGGTAAAAGAAAAAGAAAAATAATGGTGTAGAAATGAAAAAAGGTTAGTCCTAATGCCTCTATCATTTACTTACTCGGGTTTAAGTTGATAAGGACCGGGAATGTATTGTTATGGCAAGTTCTAGAGTCGTAAGAACCAAGCGGCTATTCACACAAGAAACGAAAAATGAGCATTTAGTCAAATGATATGAAATTGTGTGCTCAATAAAGGCTCAAAACTCACTTTTGTGGGAATGGGTTTTTATGTGATCAAGTATATATAATCAAATTATAAATAAGTTTGTCATGCCTTTTCATAATTTTCTTATGTTGGTTCTTTTTATCACTACGCTATCGGTTGTAAATTTGTAAAAATATAACCTTTTTGAGAACTTGAATTTCCCGAGTTAAACCTAGACAAGTAAAAAAAATGAAATTTTTGAAAAAAAATTTGGGGTGATTAGCGGTTCCAATAGAGTTTTGTGTAAGGCTTGTATTTAGGACTTGCAAAATTCAAGGTTTTAGCATCCCCCCCACACTTAAATTACACATTGTCCTCAATGTGTCCCAAAAATAAATTTTTAGGTTGATTAGATGTGTAAAATAGTGTTTAAAAAACAAAAATTTGTGTTACTGGGCACTGAACACGGCCCCGTGTTGAATAGGCACGACCCCGTGTTCAGGTGCCAGTAACAATAACTTACAGAAGGTGGACACGGCCCCGTGTCCACTGAACACGGCCACGTGTCTGACAAAATTATGCCGAACAGAAGCCAAACAGCAGGTCAGGGAGGTGAGCACGGGGGCGTGTTGGCTGGACACGTCCCCGTGTGGACAGTCTGAAAGCCTGAAAAACAGGTTTCTTCCTCCGGTTTTCCCATTCTAGCCCTATGAGTGCTGAGGCTTAACACCCTAAGCCTTGGTTTGTACCTGTTTCAACACTTAGTACCACACCAAGCAATACAAACATCCTACATTACCAAAGTTAATTGTTCCAAGCATAAAGTAAAAGAAAAATAAAACAGAAAATAAAAGTGTTTAAGGAAAGTAAATTGTTCAACTTCTGGCACGCAGGCCACCAATCGTTCGATAGATAAAGGGACTTAAACCTGTGGGCTCGCCATCAACCCGCTCCTGCTCCTCCACCTCCTCTAATCCATATCTTCATCGCTATCATCACCTCCATCCCCATGCCCCGCCATATACTCCTGGATGCTGCCGATATCGTCTCGCATATCGCTGATGTTGCGCTCAATATTTCCGACCCGTTGGTATGTGTTGTTGGCGAGGTTGTAGGCGTTCCTGGTGAACATGAGGTTTTCCTGCATAAGATCATGTAAGCTTTGAAAATTAGGAAAACCGCCTCCTTGTGAGGAGGATTGACCCGGATCACCATGGGGTGGATACTGGTGGTGGGGAGGTGGTGCGTGAAGAACTAGGGCCTCCTGTGGGTTCCATGCATAGCCTTGCGTTCTTTGGAAACTCACTGTTCCGTCTTCCGCCTCATAGAGTAAGTTCATGGCTCGGCAAATGTGGTAATCAACTCGTCCCGACCATGGGCTTCTCTCAAAGGCTCTTGGAATTCGCGTGTAATGCTTAAAAAGACGGTACACCCATCCTCCGTAGAAGATAGGCGTTGGAGCTCGAGCAAGGCGGTTGAGATGCATGTTTTTCAACAGGAGATACAGAACATCAAGAGGCTTTTGGTTGTGGATACAGTGGAGGACAACCAAATCTTTCAACCCTACAACACCACTACTGTCATGTCTTTGGTTTAGAGAGTACGTGAGGATCCTGTGGATGTAGCGATAGAGCGGATCCCTCAGCTTTGTACTCTTGGTGCTACGAGGGTCGTAGATTCCTTCACCGATTTGAGCCCATGCGGCTTGTCTTTCATTCACCTCCAAGTCTCGTAATCCCCCGGTATTTTCTTCGTTTCCCGATTCTTCTTCTTGATATAGACCTATTATGGCTCCAAACTGTGCCATGGAGATCGAGTACATTGTTCCTCCACACCGAAATACAACCCCCGTATTGTCAAATGGGTCACATCTTGAATCGAAGTTGAAGGTACTGTAGAACTCCATGGTACATTGGTGTACTGATTGAAGCCTAGTGTTTAATGCAACAGCTAGTGGTCCCGTAACAATGTTGTTGAATCGGTGCAGCTGGTTTACCAAGGTCAACAACTCCGTGCAAGCTCTCCTGGGGTACTCTTCGGGTCTTGTTTGAAGAACCTCATACCTTGCCCTTGCATCAAGCTCACTTGCATTGAACCTTGTGAACTTTGCCATCTGAAAGAATATACCAAAAATTAGCACGAAACAGAAGTGTTTTCGGACAAAAACTGCAAACAGCGGGCTGGACACGGCCCCGTGTCCAGCGGACACGGCCCCGTGTTCAGGGGTCTGTTACTCAAAAACTTCAATTTTCGACCCGGCTTCGAAAACTTGAAAATTTTTGGTCCAATAGGTGCGGTTTCCCCCGAAAATGAAACCCTAAGTGCCGTTTTTTCCAAAATAACCCGTTTACCCTATCAATTTTATCTATTTCGGTTCAAGAACAAGGGTTTGGGGTTTTTGTAAGAAATCGGGTGAATCTATGAACAATACAAGTGTATTTACTTCCCTTAACACTAATCTAACTAAATGCAAACAGATTTAGGCAAAAATTTTAGGTTCGATTCGGATGAACATCAAGAACCCTAGATTTTTCCCCAAATTTGTGGTGTATTAACTACTTGCAAGTAACTAATCTAACTACTAAAAGTGATAGAATCATACCTTGACGTTGTTAGATCGGTAAGAGACGTTGGAATTTCGCGAAAAATCGCCTGGAACCAGAGCTTTTGTGGGGAAACGGGGCGTGTGGAATGAAGAAACTGTTTTGAAAAAGGGGTTTTATCCCGTCTGCAGCGCGAACACGGCCCCGTGTCCAGCGGACACGGCCTCGTGCCGAGCTTCTCTTTTTTTTTTTTTTTTTTTTTTTGCGCGTGTGAATGCCCCTTTTTCCCATAAGCTATGGTTTAGAAAACTTACCGCTTTATTTTGCCGCCTCAAACGTTCATAACTTACCAGGCACGATGTTTTTATTCTTCCACGGTTTGAAGCGAGATCTCTTCTTCCTCATCCTCAATAAATCCTTGATAGAGTTTCAGCCGTTGGCCATTGACTTTAAATGGTGGCCCATTTCGAGGTTTAATTTCTACTGCACCGTGAGGAAAAATATGGGTGACGGAAAAAGGTCCTGACCACCTAGACTTTAATTTACCAGGAAACAATCGAAGTCGTGAATTAAACAAAAGAACTAAATCTCCTACCCGAAATTCATTAGGTTTAATATGTTTGTCATGCCAATTTTTCATTCTTTCCTTATAAATCTCAGAGTTTGAGTATGCATAATTCCTAAGTTCGTCTAATTCATTTAATTGACAAAATCGATTTTTACCAGCAAATTCTAGATCTAAGTTTACATTTTTGATTGCCCAGTAGGCTTTGTGTGCAATTTCTACTGGCAAGTGGCAACTTTTTCCATAGACTAGCTTATATGGGGTTGTTCCTATCGTTGTTTTATAAGCAGTTCGAAAAGCCCATAAAGCATCATCTAATTTATCAGCCCATTCCTTTCTATTTAACCCTACGGTTTTTTCGAGTATTCGTTTTAACCCTCTATTGGTCACTTCGGCTTGTCCGTTTGTTTGAGGGTGATAAGCTGTCGAAACCCGGTGATAGACCCCATATCTTGTTAAAATTTTTCCAAGTTGATGATTACAAAAATGGGTACCTCTATCACTTATTAAAGCTTTAGGTGTACCAAAACGAGAGAATAGTTTTTTTCAGAAATCTTACCACTACTCTTCCATCATTTGTTGGAAGTGCTTCGGCCTCGGCCCATTTAGACAGGTAATCTACTGCCACAAGTATGTATTTGTTTCCTTTTGATGGTGGGAAAGGTCCCATAAAGTCGAGTCCCCACACATCAAAAATTTCACAAACGAGAATGCCATTTTGTGGCATTTCGTTTTTGGAAGAAATATTACCTGTTCTTTGGCAAGCATCACATGTCTTTACAAGATTTTGAGCATCTTTGTAGATGGTTGGCCAATAAAATCCTGAATCGAATACCTTTCGTGCGGTACTGGCAGCACCATGATGTCCTCCGTAAGGACCTTCGTGACAATGGCGGAGAATTCTTCGTGCTTCACTACCATGTACGCATCGTCTGACGAGTTGGTCGGCACACATTTTGAAAAGATAAGGATCTTCCCAAAAATAGTGTTTCACATTGGCAAAGAATTTTTTTCTTTGATGATGTGGCCACCCTTTTGCGACTATTCCACTAGCTAGGTAGTTGGCAAAGTCGGCGTACCATGGTTCTTCCTTAAATTCCACCATTTCCAGGGATTCAGTTGGAAATTTTTCGTTGATTTGCTCGTCCCTGGTTGCCTCCAAAGCTGGGTCTTCTAGGCGCGAAAGATGATCTGCTGCGGTATTTTCTGCTCCTCTTTTGTCTTTGATTTCAATGTCGAATTCTTGGAGGAGTAGAATCCACCTAATCAAACGTGGTTTTGCGTCTTGCTTCTTAAAGAGATATCGAATGGCTGCATGGTCTGTATAGACTATAGTTTTAGAAAGAACAAGATAAGAACGAAATTTATCAAAAGCAAATACCACAGCTAGTAACTCTTTTTCAGTTGTTGTGTAATTTTCTTGTGCATCGTTAAGTGTTTTACTAGCATAATATATTGGGTGGAAATGCTTTTCTTTTCTCTGTCCTAAGACAGCTCCAACTGCAAAGTCACTAGCATCGCACATGATTTCGAAAGGAAATTTCCAATCAGGTGCTATCATGATAGGTGCATTGACTAGCATTTCCTTTAGAGTTAGAAATGCTTGATTGCAATCCTTGTCAAAGATGAAAGGAGCATCTTTTTCAAGTAATTTTGTTAGAGGCCTTCAGATTTTTGAAAAGTCTTTGATAAACCGCCTATAAAATCCGGCATGCCCTAGGAAACTTCTAATAGCTCTTACGGAGGATGGAGGAGGTAATCTAGAAATGGTATCTATTTTGGCTCGATCCACCTCCATTCCTTCGCTTGAGATCTTGTGACCGAGTACTATTCCCTCCGTTACCATGAAATGGCATTTTTCCCAATTAAGGGCGAGGTTAGTTTCCTCACATCGGGATAGCATTCGTTCAAGGTTATCGAGGCATTGGTCGTATGAATCCCCAAAGATAGAAAAGTCGTCCATGAAGACTTCCATTGTCTTTTCTATCATGTCATGGAAGATGGCTACCATGCAACGTTGGAATGTTGCGGGGGCATTACATAGACCGAATGGCATGCGTCGATAAGCAAAAGTTCCATAGGGACAGGTGAAAGTTGTCTTTTCTTGGTCTTCGGGTGCTATCGGGATTTGAAAGTAACCTGAAAAACCATCCAAGAAACAGTAAAATTTATGACCGGATAATCTTTCTAACATTTGATCAATGAAGGGTAAAGGAAAATGATCCTTTCTTGTTGCTTCATTTAATCGTCTATAATCTATACAAACTCTCCATCCTGTGACGGTTCTTGTTGGTATTAATTCATTTTTTTCGTTAGTAATTACCGTCATACCTCCTTTCTTTGGAACTACTTGGACGGGACTTACCCAAGGACTATCGGAAATAGGATAGATAAGTCCGGCGTCAAGTAATTTGATGACTTCGTTTTTAACCACTTCTTGAACATTTGGATTTACGCGACGTTGTGGTTGTATGACTGATTTGTAGTCATCATTCATCAAAATTTTGTGTGTGCACATAGAAGGACTAATTCCTTTTATGTCAACGAGTTTCCAAGCTATTGCATTTTTGTGTTTTTTCAAAAGACTAATTAATTTTTCTTTTTCTAGGTTATCTAATTTAGACGAAATAATTACAGGTAACTTACCATCTTTGTCTAGAAAAGCATATTCCAAACCTTTTGGAAGTTCTTTGAGCTCAAGTGGTGGGTCTTTAGGAGACTCCTTATTTGGTTGCTCGTTTCGATCAAGAACTTTAAAAGTTTGTTCTATGGCGACCTCTTCTTCAACAAAGTGGTCAATCTCTTCACTTGTATCGGGTGGTTCATCTTCATCTTCAATTAGGGGGTCATTATTGCCGAATGGATATTTCATTGATCGCTCGAGATCGACACTTCTTTTAAATGCCCCTAATTGAAGAGGTAAATTGTTGAACTTCCGGTTTTTCAAAGCTTTGTGAGTTTTTACAAATGGTCGTCCCAACATTAGAGGAGCGTCATCGAGGATGACAAAGTCGGTTGGGATTACCATTTGATTTGTTTGAACCAAGACATCTTCAACTATACCGATTGATTTTATGACTTTCCGATTGGATAGAAAAATGGGTATTTGAAGTGGAGAAAAATCACTAATACTTAATTTTTCGAAAATGTAGTTAGGCATTATGTTAACACAAAGATCTTTATCGATTGTGACATTACTAATAAACGAATTTTGAAAGAAACATGGAACCGGTGTGATGTCAATTTCAAATGGGTCTTCTTTTATTAGTGAAGTTTGATCATTAGTTAACTTAATACTTACCGTTTCGTCAATTTTAGTGTTAGTGTTTAACTCTTTTAAAAACTTAGCATGAGTGGGTACTAAACAATGATTTTCGAAAGAAGGTGTCAAGAGATGAATTTCTTCAACATTAGACTTTTCTTGAATTGTTACGTTATTGGACTCACCTTTTTCGTTGTTTAGCTCATGTGTCGGTTTTTCACTTATTTGTTCTTCCATTTTTTCATTTTTAGTTATCTCTTCCCTTTTTAATTCTTCTCTTGCGCGGGACTCCTCTTCCCTTGCGCGAGCTTCTTTTATACATCGATCGATAACTCTAATGTGTTCTAATATCCTATCGGTCACTTCGGTTATAGAAAAAGAATCATTATTTTCTAAGCTTGAATCCGGTTGTTCGACCCTTTGTTCCTCATAATACCCATATGAAGTTGATGGCTCACACCATTGTTCTTCATTGTGAGCATATGATGGATAAGGTTCATAATTTTGTTCTTCATAATACTCATATGAGGTGGGTTGTTCATGCCAAGGTTCTTCATAATAAGCATATGAAGGTGGTGGTTCATATCTTGGTTCCTCAAAGTATGAGTAAGAAGGCTCATACCTTGGTTCATCAAAATACGAGTATGAGGGAGGAGGTTCATACCTTTGGTCTTCATAGGATGTGTATGAAGTTGATGGTTCGTACCTGGGCTCCTCATAGTAAGTGTATGAATTAGATGGTTGATACGAGTGATTATTTTGAATCGAACGTGTATTACGACAATTTGTGCAATAATTACCCCTATAATCATCCTCATCATAGGTGTAGTTGTAACCTCCTGAGTATTGATCCATAAGAATCACTCAGCAGACCACAACTGAGCCTCGGGACCAGAAAATGAAACAACGATTGAAACAGAAGGCTGGACACGGCCCCGTGTCTGGTGAACACGGCCCCGTGTACAGGATCTGTATCTGGGCGTTTTAATTAAAGTTACTGGTCACGTTGAGCACGGGGGCGTGTTCAGCGAGCACGACCCCGTGTTCAGACTCTGTATCTGGGTATCTAACTAAAAATATGCAGCACGGGGGCGTGTTCAATGAGCACGGCCCCGTGTTCAGGCTACTGTAAATGCAAACTAAACTAAAATGCAGAAAAATGTGCGCGCGTTTTAAAAAGGTTTTGAAAAACTGATTAGGCCGTCGATTTTAAACTTTCTCAAAATCCTTGTGTCCCCGGCAGCGGCGCCAAAAAACTTGATGTGCGGTAAGTGTCGTATATTTTAGGTGTATATTTTAAGCCCTTTTTAACACTTATTTTAGCCAAGTTTTAAATTTATAAAACACGATATTTTACTGACACTAAACACACATATGGGCAACTGCACCCATCGTTGAGTGTAGTATAGTGTTGGTAAGATACCGAGGTCGTCCAAGGACACAAGAGCTTTTAGTACCGGTTTATCCTCAACGTCTAACCAAAATAAAAGTTTAGAAAAAAAGTTTTAAATTAAGAAAACTAAAAATTAACTAAAATGCTGAAAATAAAAATAAAAGAAAAAACAGATAGACAAGATGAATCACTTGGTTCCGACTCGTATCTAGTATAACCTTTGATTATTTCCGCACTTTTGCACATAATTAAGAGATTATCTTAGTTATTGTAGTAGGCCCCTCTTTTGAAGGTGACGTTACCCTCACCCCAGTAGTTTGAGTCAGCAGGGATACAATCCTAAAGGGGTGGATTATTGGAAGATAATGAATTAAGTTATTAATGCAGTATTGTGGTAGGCCCCGCTTTTGGCGGTGACGTTACCCTCGGCTAAGTAGTCTGAGTCAGCAGGGATACAGTCCTAAGTAGCCGGGTTATAGTATTAATAGTAGTTAACTTATGAGGGGATCAAAGAGTTTGGACCCCCGCCATCCAATACCGTGAAGTATTGAAGGAGGTCCTACTAAATTTGACCCAGGTCCATTGCAGGACCTCTAAACGCTGAACAATGGCAAGACCTTTACCAAACCGTTCCCTTAACCCCCTACCAGGTAGCCAACATACCTCCATATAGACCGTGGAGATATGAATGGTGAAAATCCTTTATTTTATATAGACAGTAAAATAATGCCAAGACACCACGGACAAACGATAAGGAAAGATCACCTTCAACATAAGCAACTAGTTATTAAAGTCATTAATACAAAACCAAATAAAAAGTGCAAAAGATTAGAAATAAAAAGTATTATACTAGACACTTTGTCTTCACCAAGTGATGTAAGAGACTTAGGCAAACATGGCCTTGATTGTCAAGAACTCTTACGATCAATCTTGGATCCCGAGATGACTCACACACTCTATGATGGACAATGGATGATGGTGGTGGATGATGGTGTTGTGATGGTGGTGGGTGGTGGATGAAGTGTGAGAGAGGTGGTGTGCCAAGGGATGAGATGAAATGAATCCAAGCACTCCTATTTATAGGCTGAACAGAGAGCTGGACACGGCCCCGTGTCCGCTGGACACGGCCCCGTGTCCGTCTGACACTCTCTCTCCTCATTAATTGTAATTCGCAATTGCAATAAATGCGCCTGCTGTACTTTCGACACGCCCCCGTGTCCGCTGAGCACGGCCCCGTGATGGGCAATAGAAGCTTCTATAGGTTTGTCTTTTCTGCTGCTTCTTGGGCACGGCCCCGTGCTGGCTGAGCACGGGGCGTGTTCAGCCTTCTGTTTTCTCTATTTTGCTTTGGAAGGTGCCGTTGAGGGTTCGGGCAGTCCACTAATGTTCCTTTTCTTGTATTTATGTTGGATTTAGTTGTCTTTTTGCTTCTTTTGCGTTTTTGAGCTCATTTAATCCTGAAAATACAAAAGGAAGACAAAAACACTCTTTTTCCAATATTAGTACTAAAAAAGGGTTAGTTTTATACCTCATTTGATGTAATTTATATGTTGCATTTTAAACACATCAATTTTCTTATCAAGTGCATGATTTCGAAAGCATCATTCATGTTTTTCAAAAACCTTATACATAATTTCAAAATTTATCTCGCATGATCTTAAAACATTTTTATAAATATACTTACCTAGTACACCTACTTTATGATTTCAAAAGTATTATATATAAGGTTTCAAAAACGTTAAACACATTTTTCTTAAAAGAACCCCATGCATAGTTTTCAAAAGTATTTTCCTCATATATTGACTTAACCTTCAAATTTTGCTTCATATGTCGCCTTGACATATCTAGCATCTCAACTTCATAATTATTTTACTTCATGTTTTGACCTAAGCACATCAAGTGCAAGGTTTCAAAACACCTTCAACTTCTAAAATCCATATGTGATCTTTTTAAATCAGAATCTGAATCAAAATCAGGCTCAGGCTCGAGGACGAGCTTTTAACTTGAATGCCCAAGAGGCGCAGGCGGATGATAACGTGGTGAACGGTACGTTCTTATTAATAATCAGCCTGCATCTGTTCTTTTTTATTCGGGTGCCGACAAGAGTTTTGTGTCATTGTCTTTTGAGCCAATGCTTCGTGTGTCTAGAACGAAACTAGGAAAACCCTTAACAGTAGAAGTTGCTAGTGGTGAACCTATTGTTCTTGATTCTGTTCTACGCAACTGCCAGTTGAATCTTAACGACCATCTTTTTCCTATCGACCTCACGCCTATGCAACTTGGAAGCTTCAACGTTATTGTGGGAATGGATTGGTTATCTAAGCATCGCGCAGAGATAGTTTGTTCTGAGAAGATTATTCGTGTGCCGCTTTCGACAGGCGAGATCCTACAGGTTCAAGGTGAGAAACCGTCTGGTGGTCTCAAGCTCATGTCTTGTTTTAAAGCTCGGAAGTATCTGCGGAAGAACTATGTGGCTTTCTTAGCACATGTCACAGAAGATAAAGGCAAGGGTAAGTCTATTTCAGATATTCCTGTCATTCGGGATTATTCTGAAGTTTTCCCTGAAGAGTTACCTGGTCTACCTCCAGCACGCCAAGTCGAGTTCCGCATTGATCTCGTACCTGGGGCAAATCCCATTGCCAGAGCTCCATATCGTCTTGCACCATCTGAGATGCAAGAGTTGGCTAAGCAGCTTCAGGAGCTCTCTGACAAAGGCTTTATCCGTCCCAGTTTTTCACCTTGGGGTGCTCCCGTTCTTTTTGTCAAGAAGAAGGATGGATCTTTTAGGATGTGTATCGATTATCGTGAGCTTAACAAGCTCACCATCAAGAATCGATATCCCCTACCTCGCATAGATGATCTCTTTGATCAGTTACAAGGTGCTTCTTATTTTTCAAAGATTGATCTACGTTCCGGATATCATCAACTTCGGGTGCATAAAGAAGATATTCCCAAGACAGCGTTCCACACTCGTTATGGGCACTATGAATTCACAGTCATGCCATTCGGTTTGACTAATGCTCCTGCTGTTTTCATGGACTTAATGAATAGGGTCTGCAAACCTTTTTTGGATCAGTTCGTCATTGTTTTTATTGACGACATCTTGATTTATTCTAAGACGTGAGCTGATCACGAGCAACATCTTCGTCTTACTCTGGAACTCCTAAAGAAAGAACAACTTTTCGCCAAATTCTCCAAGTGTGAATTCTGGCTTAAAGAAGTTCAATTCTTAGGACATATCATCAACGAACAAGGTATTCATGTAGATCCCTCCAAGATAAGTGCGATTAAGGATTGGGATACGCCTACTACTCCCACTGAGGTTCGTTCTTTTCTTGGTCTAGTGGGTTACTACCGCCGCTTCATTGAGAACTTCTCAAAGATTGCAGTTCCTCTAACTGCTCTAACTCAGAAGAACAAACCCTTTGACTGGGGATTCAAACAAGAGGAAGCTTTTCAACACTTGAAGCAGAAACTTTGCGACGCGCCTGTCCTGACTTTGCCTGAGGGAAATGATGATTTCGTCGTTTACTGTGATGCATCTAAATTGGGTCTTGGCTGTGTTCTGATGCAGAGGAACAAAGTCATAGCATATGCATCGAGGCAATTGAAGATACATGAGAAGAACTACACCACTCATGATCTTGAGTTGGGTGCAGTTGTCTTCGCTCTTAAGATCTGGAGACACTATTTGTACGGTACAAAGTGTGTGGTTTTCACAGACCACAAAAGTCTTCAGCATATCTTCAACAGAAAGAACTCAACATGAGGCAACGACGTTGGGTTGAGCTTTTAAACGACTATGACTGCGAAATTCGCTACCATCCTGGTAAGGCGAATGTCGTAGCTGATGCATTGAGTCGTAAGGAACGTACTAAGCTTCATTGTGTACGTGTTCAATCTGTTATTCAAGCTCGATCCGATATCCAAGCACGCATTTCTCAGGCTCAACAATCTTGTGTTTCACAAGGTTTGATGGATAAGGAATTCCCCTATCACATAACACCTGCTCTTGAACTGAAGGACAATGGATCGTATTACTTCATGGACCGCTTGTGGGTCCCAAGCCTAGATAACCTTCGCACCTTACTTATGGATGAAGCCCATAAGTCTCGCTATTCTGTTCATCCGGGCTCAGATAAGATGTATAAGGATCTTCGTATTCATTATTGGTGGCCTGGTATGAAGAAAAACATTGCCTTATACGTATCGAAATGCCTTACTTGTCTTAAGGTTAAGGCTGAACATCAGCGTCCTTCTGGTTTATTGGAGCAACCAGAGATCCCTGTTTGGAAATGGGAAAACATTACTATGGATCTTGTTACTAAACTTCCACGCACAAAGAAAGGTCATGATGCCATCTGGGTAGTTGTTGATCGTCTTACGAAGTCAGCGCATTTATTGCCAATCCGTGAGGATTTTCCTGCTGACAGACTTGCTCAAATCTATGTGGATGAAATTGTGGCTCGACATGGTGTTCCTTTGAACATCATTTCTGACAGAGATGCTCGTTTCACTTCTCATTTTTGGAGAACCATGCAATCTGCTATGGGGACCCAACTTAATTTGAGCACAGCTTATCATCCGCAAACGGATGGTCAATCTGAAAGAACAATCCAGACTCTGGAGGACATGCTAAGAGCTTGTGTGATCGATTTTGGTGGTAGTTGGGATTCACATCTTAAGTTGATTGAATTCTCCTACAACAACAGTTATCACACCAGCATCAAAATGGCTCCTTTCGAGGCTCTCTATGGTCGAAAATGTCGTTCACCAGTCTGCTGGAATGAGATCGGCGAGGCTCAACTTACTGGACCTGCCCTCATTTTAGAAACTACTGACAAGATCAAGAAAGTTCGTGATAACCTTCAGACAGCTAGAAGCCGTCAAAAGAGTTACGCGGACCCAAAACGCAAGGCCTTGGAATTTCAAGTCGGTGATCGAGTATTACTGAAGGTCTCACCTTGGAAAGGTGTGATCAGATTTGGAAAGAAAGGAAAACTTGCACCTAGATACGTTGTACCATTCAAGATCGTCGAAAGAATCGGTAAGGTAGCCTACAGACTTGAGTTACCTCCTGAACTTGGAAATGTTCATCCAACTTTTCACATATCCAATCTCAAGAGGTGTTTAGCTGATGAGAACCTCCACATACCACTTGACGAAATTCGTGTTGGCAAAACACTGAAATTTGTTGAGAAACCTGTAGAAATCATGGAACGTGAAGTCAAGTGGCTTAAACGCAAGCGCATTCCTTTGGTCAAAGTTCGTTGGGAAGCTAAACGTGGACCCGAGTTTACTTGGGAACGCGAAGATCAAATGAAGGCGAAATATCCGCATCTTTTCCCACGAGTTTCCTCTAAATAAATTTCGGGACGAAATTTCCACAAGTAGGGGAGACTGTAACAACTGTGCTTGTAATCATTTTGAACAGTTCTATTATCAATAAAACAATGTTATTTGATCCCAATGTTTGTTTGGTTGTGTTTTACATTTTTTATGTTTTGACTTTTGTGTAATTTCAAACTCTATATCGCTTTCTGGAGAGTTATACGCAAACTGATGCGTAAACAAAATCAGTTTAATGCGAAAAATACTCCGGAACATCAACATATACTTAAAATACCTTAAATAACCTTTACATAACTTATAAATAAGTTTTAAAGGCTTTGGTATGGCAAAAACAAGTTAATTCGCTTATAGGGACTAAACTTGACAAACTACGAAAGTATGCCAATTTGAACTGTAACGAACATTCCAGAACATGACCATAAGTTAAACACACCTTAAATATCCTTTATATAGCTTAGAAATAGGCTTTGAGAGGTTCGGTGTGCTAAAATAAACTTTTGGGTCATTCAGGGACTAAAAGTGTCAAAAAGTGCACAAGTTTGCATTTTCGCGCATATCTTACGTTCTGAATACATTCGGACTTCCAAAAATTTATGTAAGCACTGAAATATTTTATTTTAGTGTTTGAAATTAGAAAAATCCATTCGTCACGCAATTTAGATCGTTTTTCGCGCTTATGCGCATTCCGTCGTAATTAACCGAACATCGCGTTCGTACGACCAAACGAACTGACATCCGGCATATTTTTGAGCATGTTTCATGCCCACAATGTTTAGGCATCCTTGTGGAGCCTTGAAAACGATTTAACGAGCCTTAAACATGTCGGAAATGGCCTTAATACGCAATGGGGACTGAAAAGTGGACATTTGAAATTGTTTGCTGATCAGGGGACCCCTAGCGCGACGCCTAGCCCCCCCTAGCGTCACGCTAGGCCCCTTCTGATCAGGAAAGGTCATTTAAACACAAGATTAACATCCCCTAGTGATCGGAATGTCGCGCTCCGGTCAAAGATAATATTTATAAGCCCAAATTACCCTTAACAAATAGCTAATGGTAGCAAGGGGTCGATCCACGAAGAGTATGTGGTTTGCGAATGGATTTACTAAGACTAAAATGGTTGTCACGATTTATGAAGCTTGCTAACTTGTTTTTATAATTTTTGATTGTTGAAAAGATGTTGAACCAAATTAACTAAATTGATGAGATACAAAAAATGGTGAAATTACTCGTCCCCGGATTCGAACCCGGGTCTAGACTTACACCCTTTCGCGCGCCTAACCAACCGAGCTAGGTACCTAGTTTGCGAAAGTTTGGTTTTGGTTAAATATAAATACTTCCTTGGATAACAATTCCTAGTTAACAATTGTAATGGATATTTAACTTCTAACAAATAGTAAGTAAAGGAATCACACCCGGTTTCGGTAATTGCTAACTTATGGTTTCTACAAGTTTTAGGATTCAACTCAATTGCATACAATTAACGGATTTAGTGTACCGTGACTTAGGTGCTAATAACTATCAACGTTTCGAGAACGGACAAGAATACACTTTGTAATCAACACAAGTAAATCCTAACCAATACAACGCATATTACACATAACCATTTCATAAAGTCATAACTTTTAACATCGCTCGACAGTTTATGAATTCGAAACAAATGTAAGCTATTGTCAAAGGTTTCTAAAATCATACACAAATTGTCACAAATTGAAGCAAGAACAATTCAAAACCATAAATTAAACAACTACCTACACCGGGGTGAAACCGAATTGAATTAGCCGCTCATGGTGGCTGGAACTTTATCACCGGATGAAGAACGCTCGAGCTTGAACATGTTGGAACCTTGAAGATGATGAACAATTGGATGAATGAATGGATGATGAAAGTAATTGCAGGTGAATATGGATGAGAGATGGAATGATTTCTGGAATGATAGTGAAAACATGGATGATTGATAGAAAGGATTGAAGTGGGTTTTATAGATGAAAATGGGAGATGGAAGTATGAGATGGATTGAATTATTGGTGATGTAGTGGGTGATAATTGATGAACAAAATGAAGTGGGATGAGTGTTCTTCCATGTTTGCTGCTTCTAAGTGGCTTGGCAAAGGGTAAAGTGATGATAAATGACTTGTATAATCGATTTTGATTATTAAAAAACGCTACAAGAAAAAGTTTCTCCGGAATGAATTTGCAGGGACCGTCGCCGACGGTAGGTTTGACCGTCGCCGACGGCGTGTGGAATTCCCAGTTTTCTGATTTCGTTATTTATTGCGTCCAGTTGACTCGTTTCACTTCCCGGTGGTCCGTTTGGCTCCTAATTAGCTCCTTAATCTTCATGAGACCTACAAAACATAATTTCTTTTACAAGTAGGCTATTCGAGATTAAACATGTGTAAAAATGTTAAGTTAAGCAATATCGAACACCGGTTTTCAACCACGCATCACATCCCCACACTTGTCTTTTGCTTGCCCTCAAGCAAATCTGTTTTTCATTTTCTTATGGGTCAAACAATGAATACACTTCCCATCCCCGAGACAAAGGTTAAGGTCCAATGTCATGCTAGAGTTCAAACTTTATACAATTTCAAC
>JARYGA010033261.1:0-35568 GCA_030545235.1 Helianthus tuberosus | reverse complement strand
GAAGGTCCACCCATTTGCGGGTCTTCCTGTAGTGGCGGATAATGACTGCCACTTGAGTGATGAGGGGTGCTGAAGTGAAAATCCCCTCCACGCGCGGATATTCGCGCGCCTGTCCTCCTACGCCTCGGCGGTTCTGGAGGTTGATGAACTGGCGGCGGTGGCGTGACTGCCACAAATCGTGAATCCCCAGAGGGATCCTGCCGCTTCTGGTGAGGCGACGAATGATGCGAGGGTGTAAAATACCACTCGAACTGGTTAAACCGTGCCTGGTAACTGTCCGAACCACGGTAGGGTGATCCATGAAAAGACGAACCATCAGAGACCTCGATAGGATGGTTGGGGGTCCCGGTTGCAGGCTCGACGGGATCCGTGTCCTCGTCCATGTCCTCTGCATGATCGCCGGAGAAATGATCCTCTGGCCCCAATGGGTTAAAACCCACTGGTTCTTGTATGTAGTTTTCCGGGTTAAACCGGCCCTGAAAGATGGGAGTGGGGTCTCCAAAGGAATGGTGCGATAGAGATCGCTGTAGAGGTATATAAGAAGGTTGAGGGTTATCAGGCTCGTTTTCCGAATGTGGCCCGAATGAATGGCGGTAAGGAGGTGTTGAGCTGTGTGAAACAGACCGTCTAGCGGGTTCCACATTGGTCCTCCAGTTCTCTCGAGGATCGGCACTCGCAGTGGTAGAAGGAGCTCGCCTGTGCGAAGGCCCGGCTTCATGATCATTGAGGGCGGTGATTGGCCCCTTGCCTCGTCCTCTTCGTCTGAAAAATCTTGGCGGCATATTTAGACCTGTCAATATAACATAAGATAACAAAAAGATATAAAGGACAAAGTTAAGATAAAACAAAACAATTTGGATTATTCCTATGTTCTTTGTTTAGACTCGAAAATTTAGGAATGTGCAATTGTGTCATTGAGATTAAACACAAAAGGCTAGTGTTTAATTCACTCAATGTTGGCTCTGATACCAACCTGTCACACCCAGACTTTCCACGTATCACCGGTGGGCCCGGTGGGGAGTATCGTGACGTGGTTGGTAACATTACAGTCAAACAACACAATATTTAAAATGCACAGCGGAAGCAAATGAAAGATATATTTCAACTTTAATAAATTGTAATATCAAGTATCACAACAGTCGAAAGTTTATCCACAGGTGGATCAAAATAAAATGGAAACGGTAGTTCAACAGACTTTGGGCATCTTAAGCTTGCGAGACTCTTATTGATGCTAAGGAGAAATCCAGCCTATTACGAGTAGTACCTGCACTTAATCTTTTGGGGAAAAATACGTCAGTTTACACTGGTAAATACAATTAACCGACTCATTTTAAAAATGATTAAAAATTGATTTGGATGCACGTGGCACAAACATTTTATAACTTGGGATAATTATTTAAATATATAAACTTGTAAAAGGATTACATGTTCCGTATGCGTTCAGTAGCCCGGTTCGTGCCGGGTTAAAGATCAATAGACACACCACATTATTTATTTATGCACTGACGGGTGTACGCCTACACCCCGCGCTTAGGTCGTGGCCATTTCGTAAAATGATGCCAAGGATATCCGGGACATGGTCATTAACCCCCCAAAGGCGTTAAGCAAACAAAACATATTTAAACGGGTCATCTCGATAATACTTAACCACCAATCGGTTAAGGTCGAATGCCCGACCAAGCGGTATTTTATATACCGTACCCCAAGCCCGTATAAGGGAAAATAAGTTAAAAGTATTTACCTTTGCAAGTATAATTCACAAACAGCAAATGCAAGTAGCTTTTACTGGTCCTCCTATTCTGGAACGAAGGTTTATAATAACCTATTAGAATCCTAACGGGTCTTTAATTAAGCCTAATCTTAGACCGGTTAGTTTTAAAGATACGGTCTGTACGCACGATTTAGCGAAGACCGGAATAGAATGTGATTTAGACCCGACAAGTTTGAAGACTTTCATAACATGGGTATACTATACACATTCTGAATTTTGAGATAAAAACGATAAGGTTTGACCCGTTTCGGCTAATTTATGCAAACTAGTTACATAAACCGAACCGAACGCGCAAGAAGCGTAACGGGTAACCGTAAGAGCCATATACAGGTTTCCTAAGTTAATATACCTCAAATATGTTGTGACATCAGTAAGATATCTTTTATTATGCCCGAAATAAATTTAAACACAAACTATGCCCCGTAGGGGCATTTTGGTCATTTACAAGGTTATAAAAGAGTTTAAGTATTAACCTGAGTTACAGGTCTGATATAATCAGCAAAAATACTTAATTTAATAAGTTATAATAGTAGGGTAAAGTATATATGTGAAATTTATCAGTTATAACCAAACTATGCACCGTAGGGGCATTTTGGTAATTTCACATAAGCCGAAAAGCTCAAAACTGAAGTCTGAGTTAAACAACTTTTGCTTACTGTTAAAATATTATAATTTACCTAAAATATCAGTAGGTATCAACCCTTATATCTTTAAAATAGTTTTAGTACATACTATGCGTGAAAAACGCTTAAAAAGGCGATTAGGAGCCATTTCCGGGTTCTATATAGAAAGCTGATATTTTTATTATTCCAGAAGGTTTAAAATAATGTATTTATCATATAAAATCAGTAACAAAAGGTTTGGGGTCAAAAAGATATGTAAAACTCATTTTATAGCCAAAAAGGGCAAAACCGACAATTACCGGATCAAGCTTATAACTCTAAGTTATGCTCAGCCTAAAATTAATTAAAAATCTTCAAAAATCCCAAAATAATATATTATATCAGTGGGTAAAAAGTTTGATATCAAAAAGTGGGTTTAAATAGGCTATATGCTAATTATGTCGTTTAATCGCTAAAAAGCTTTCTAATTACGCTAATGAGCATAACTCTCAATCTACACCTCAAACTGATGTCAAATTTTGGGTACAAGTTTATAATTCAGTAACTAAGGTTTCTACTCTTTTACAATTTTAAAAATCACGTTTTATGGTGAAAAGGGCATAATGGTCAACATATA
Source organism: Helianthus tuberosus (assembly GCA_030545235.1). Classification (NCBI taxonomy): domain Eukaryota; kingdom Viridiplantae; phylum Streptophyta; class Magnoliopsida; order Asterales; family Asteraceae; genus Helianthus; species Helianthus tuberosus. The sequence goes on along the minus strand of JARYGA010033261.1, from coordinate 32,558 downwards.
GGCAATTAACGGAATCATGCATATTAATTGGATAACTAATGAACCATGGTGTATAATCACAGAGGGTTATACTAGTATGTAACCTGGTCCTAAGGAAGCTCTAAGGCATTTCCAAATCATACTAAAACGGGTCAAAACTGAAGTCAAAGCAAAAGTCAAAGCTTTGCGACTTTCGGTTCCGAACCGGGTCTAAACAGAAAATTGTCGGATCAAACAAGCTTAGACCAGTTATTATACTTATTACCAAGTTATATGAGTGATAAAATAGGTTATACGCCTTCTGCATTGTTAATTATGCTTTAATTCGAAGATTAGCATTCTGTTGACTTTTTCTAATCAACTTTAACCCGACAAATGGTCTAGTTAGAGTGGGAATCAGAGGGTGCCCTTTTAAGGGTTTAATGCCCACATAATTACCATCTTATAACTACCTTCAATTTGACTAATCACTGGACCATCAATGATTAATCGCTAAGTCAAACGGTAATTACGACGGTTTGACTTTTAAGCTAAAACTAAGTAAAAACTCAACTAAGAAAGGTTAAGCATACTTACAGAAGTCCTATGCACGATTAGGAAGGCTTAGGGTCTGCTCTTAAGCTCCAGGAAGCTCCAGAAATGCAGAAGGAATGAGTAAACAAAATGGTTGCAACAAGAGGCATTTTATAGTGTTTAATCTCACTTAGATCATTGACACACAAGCCTAGCAATGGCCATGGATCATCCACAGATGTCCCCTAGGTCTAAAAAGCATGTAGGGGTCATCCAAAGATGTGGAAAATCGATTATATGTCGGTTAGGACGTTTATAACAGCCCCTGCCCGAATTACTGTCGCTGGTGAAGGCTTACGGACCGTAAGAGGGTCCTTTACGGTCCGTAAGGCCTTTGCAGAAGGCAAAAATCTTTTGTTCTTTCAAGCTTTGGAAGGGCAACCAGTGTATTTCGAATTTTAGCCTCAATTATCAGTATGGGGACTCTTATTTGGGGTCTTGAACAATTATGTACCCTACCATTTTGAAATGTTTTCTTGGACTTTAAAGGAAAACCATAAGCGAAGGTTTAATCGTGCATTTCTTCGAAAGAGTCCACCCTTGAAATTATGGGTCAATCATTGATAGTATTTACTGAATTTGAGTATATCAGATGTTTACAATATACATTAGGGTCTTGGACTTTATAACGAGGTCGTTTAGAGGTGTTAATTAACATGTCGACGCTTTTAACCCTTCGTATACGAATTTTATCATAACTTTCTCATATGATAACGAAACTTGGTGAGATTTTTATCATGCATTCTAGTGAGCATAATTAACCGTTAAAAAGCTCCGGGTTTGTTAAAAGGCCACTCAGAGGTATACTTTAAACATGTTGACACATTTAACCCCTGTAGTTTGTAACCTCTCACTTTCTTTCACAATTAGTTTCGTATGATCCATGATTCATTCGTTTTAGGGTATAAACACCACGTAGGGTTATTGTAAGGTATATTTATCCATTGTTGACATTTTGAACCCTTATATTCACATGCTTTTCTTGTTTGTCAACTTTAGTCCTTCAAATAAATCCTTTACACGTTTTAAGCCCATGACACGTGTCGATAAAATATTGGACATGAAATTTCGAGGTGTTACAACTCAAACCTGTTCAAATATGCAAGATCTATTTTGTAGTCATTGATCTGAGAGGGGGTGTTAAAATTATACATCCTAGACATCTCAGTGAGTATACATTAGTTGTTGGCTTAACAAGTGAAATACAAACAGTTAAGATCAAAAAATGCATGTTTACCATAACCATCATTAATATCAAAAATGCATGTTTATCATAACCATGATTAACATCATCATCAGTCATCGTCATTAACATCTAATTTAACTTAAGTTAACCTACATATTACACAAAACCTAAATAACTACTAGAGTAAACATCCGCTCAACTCTCCGGTGGATAATGGAAGTTGAGGACAGGCCTACCAAACATGGAGACCACCAGGTGGACCACCACTGATGAGCTTGATAGGCTCATCGTCAGGTCAACTGTAAAAAAAACACCAAACATCACAAAATTAACATGGAAATCAGACTAATTGTTAATACCTTGTTTAAGAGTCAATCAGACACAAATCCGACCCTAACCCTATTTATAACATGATATTAACTAACACTAACACAAATCCGACCCTGATTAACTAACAATGGGCGATTGTACCTGCCGTGTGGCGGATCACGTATCGGATCAGCCAACAAAGTAGCGGCATTGTCATCGGTGGTGTGATGATTGCCGGAGAAGGTGTCGTCGGAGCTCTGAAGATCGGTGGACGATTGTAGCTGAAGATCGCCGAAGAAGGTTATGGCCGGAGAAGAAGATGGCACTGACCAGGAGTGGAGGACCGGTGTGGGAAGGTGGGGGGTAATAGTGCTTTGATCGATTACTTATTGGGTGGTGTAATGTATAAGCTACAAAGGTATGTTGGAAATGACCCTTATACCCTTTGACCATTACTTAGTTATGTTGACTGTTAACAAAAGTTGACGGTAGGGGGTAATTATGCGACATAACAACAACGTTGGGGGTTAAAATTGCAATTATTTCCAGGGAGGGGGTCAGAGTGCCAATTGGCTTAAACCCCAGGGTGTAAAATTGCAGTTTACTCTAATCATTCTCAAACATTTAAAAGCGATATTGTCATAATCGGAATAACCCTGTCTAGCTAGAGAATCCTCTTAACAATTAGTTTGATTCGGTACTCTTAAATCGTCTTTGTTTGTGTTGACAGGTAATGACGCTGATCAGTTGAACCAACGAACTATATGAATGGTTGGACCGATTTTATATTCTTATTTATTTAATTTATTTTTCCGATTCTCATTATATTGATTTATTTAATATTCTATACTTTATTTTGTCTATTCAAGACTTCATAATTTGTTGTTGGAGTAAATTACCTAGATGCTCACCGGGGTTTCCATATTTACATACAATCTTCATTTTTCTAAAATTTCATGTTTTCACCCTATGATTCTCACAAACGTAACAATGGTGATCCTTGAGGTGAATGGCCGTTAGTTTTTAGAGTTGGATTTTCTAAAATGATCAAAATAACCTTCTTAAAATTAAGGAAGTTAAAAACACATAAACTTGTGGGACTCTTTTAAATACAAAAAAAAAAAAAAATGATGTACGTCATCATAAGTCAACCGAACAACCCATCATCCCTTTCTTCTCCGGTATATCTTGTTTCTCTAGCCAACAATCGGTCTCATTCTAACCACGGTAACATTACTATCTGAAGCTAACTCTCCCAACAATTGTTTCATCGTTGAGGGGTTTCAACACCCATCATGAACTAATCAGTTGTTTGAGTTTCTTTTCATTCAACTCATCTAACCTAAGAATAATAATCACCGTGGTACTTTGAATCTTCAAGTTTTTGTTTGTTTGTATGTATGTATGTATGTATATTATCCTTTTAGTTTTGTTGGTTTTTTATTACAAATCCTCATGAATTGGTACTTAATTGATTATTTTGTGAAGTTGAAGTGATTGGTGAGAGATTTCAAAGATTCGGGTTGGAATTCGAGTCCAAAATGGAAGTTGGGAGAAAAAGATAGAAGACTTGAGGAATTTGTTAACTCCAGCTCTAGGAAGACCGCTTAGACACCTCAACACGGTCCGCCTACAACTCCCCTTCACTGTTTGCTTCAGCCAACTCTAGAATAACGTTTAGGCACTACAATAAAGTCCGTGCTCACCAAATTTTAACTCTGAATTCAAGGCGGATTCTAAGGCCTGACGTGCCATTCTCTTTGCCGCATGTTGACAGCGGACCGCCTAGGCAGCCAACACGGTCTGTTATCACCTTCATTCATCCACCGTCTTACTCTAGGGGGACCGTGTAGGCACTTCAACACGGTCTGCCTAGAGCCCCCGAAGTAGTTTCATTTCCAAATTGCCTATTTAAGGAGTTTGGGTGTTTTGCCTTAAAAAACTCTTGGCTCAGGTGAGGCACAGGGAGACTTTGGAGCAACTTAGAGGCGGACCTATAGATTGAAGACTAAATTCTTAAAGGTTGGAGGTTGTCTGTAGGTGTTTTCACCTCGTTTTTCTTGTTTTTATATATTTAGATCCATTTTAGAAAACCTTTTGATGATGTATGAGCCTAGATCTTATTCGTATTTGCATATTATGGCCATGGTTGGCTAGATATTTTTTAGGATTGTCCAACTTAGGGATGAATAATGAGAACTGTTGATAAATTATGGGATTTTAGATCTTTTTTTGGCAATTGTTTATGTAAAAACCGTATCTTTTTTGGTTTATTTTGCAACTTGTCACAATGATTATGTTTGATGTGCATTTCTCTGTAACACCCGTTTTTATAAATTAAGGTTTAACGTATATTTTGCGAAAACAATCATGTAATTAATGATTACATATACATCGGAAATACGGGATTACAAAAAACTTTTACAAATTTAAGTGATACCACATAATGTGGTTTAATTCGCCGTTTTAGAATAACGACGAAACAACTTGCGGAAGCTTCATTTATCGCGTGTTCGGTTCTTGCTCGATGCTTGATCTTCATCCGGGGCTCTCGACATTCACCTGTGTTCAAAACCAACTTAAAAGTTAGTTTTGATAATCACGTAAAACGGGTTAAAACATCGAATTAAAGAAAAATCAAGAAATCCCAATATTAATCCCTTGATCCTAGAAACAAGGGTTCAAATCCAGCCTCCACCGTAACTTACGGTGGTCACCGTAAGTTACGGTGGCCCCTGAATTTATATGTCTCCACCGTAAAGCAGTAGAGAACTGGCGTAATGATTTCAGCCCCCACCGTAACTTACGGTGGGCACCGTAAGTTACGGTGGCCCCTGTATCAGCCCTTTCCTTTTTGCCGTTTTTGACACGAAAACTTTCGTATCTTTCAATCCGCTTGTCCGTTTGACCTACCGTCTCTTCCTACGTGATTGTAATTTGATTCTCCATCATATGGAGTTAAAATCCGACATCCGACTTAATAAATTTTGAAGCTTTTATGGCTTCGTCTTATTACCTTTTTACAAAAATTTGACCCGTTTACGCATTTTATCAAACAAACGTATTTGTTTGATTCCTACATCACAAACACTTCTTCAAATTAATGTTATCTACCATTTTAGGTTCTGATTATAGGTTTATTACACAATTTAAACCCGTTTTTGCTCGTATGCTTATTTTGACCCGTTAAGGGTATTTTAAGCACTTTAAAGCTTGAGATCGCTTTCATTCATTTCTAGCATCTTATTCCTACATTTCTTATCAAGTAATCTTCCACTACAACTATATGTGTGTTGGGTTTAATGTGGATATCTATATGTTCCGAGTTTTACCCCTCGGATTATCATTTTACGGCAAGATTCATATAAAGTCTTACGACCCAAGAATTTACATCTTTCACTACCCATACTCATTCTAAGCATTTATTTAATCCTATAACTCGTTTCCGAACCACCTTTAAAGGTCGTTCGTTCGAATTAGCTCACAAGGGCAATTTGGTCAATTTTCACCCTTCTTTTACTACAAGGACCTTTAAATACTTGTTTGACTCAAGATCCGACCTTTTAACTATAATCCTTGTTTGTAAACCCATGTGCTTCTAAAACACTATAATCTTACTCAATTTATTCGGTTTACCTAAAATATAACCGAATATCTATATTTTAACCTTGTCTAACTCTTATAGAACACCAAATTCTACATGATGAGTTGTGTTATTATACATACCTGGCTCGGATCAATATATTGACCCGTTTCAATACCTTGCCTTAGTGGCGGCTAAAAGATAGCGCCGTAAACATCCATGTGCTATTTATTCCCTAAAATTATACCACTCGACAACCCGTTAGTCGATATTGTCAAAGGGTGATAATTTCACCTTTTGACCCGTTTGGTCTAAATGGTCGATTATATTAGCGAGACGACATGTATTTTCATCTCGACTATATGACTCGCTCCGATTCACATCGTGCGGTCATTTTACCTAAAATTCATTTCTTAACACCTTTTGGCCTATTAAGGCTTACTTCATAAGTGTCCTTTAAAACCAATAGTTATGGTCAATGCGTGACCAATTTACCGTTTTACCCTTATTGTTTGTTTTGGGTTACCCTATAAGGTAACCATTTAAAAGTTCATTTTCCATATGTCATAAAATGATCGAATTACCGATTTAACTCCTTTTAAACCATCAACATGGTTTCTTGTCATGCTCGACTATCTTGTTCCGTACGTCTACTCGCCGGAACATCATACCTCAACTACGTATTTATCTTATTCGTAACTAAAACGATAAGAGAATATTCTAAAATATAAGACTAGTGTAAGCCGTACTTACCTTACTTCCAAATTATGCTTTTCCGTCATTCCTGCTTCGTTTGACCCGCTTCGTTCCCAAGCTTTCACCTAGCTTGTTAATCGTCAAACTATCATTGTAAATTGTAAGATGGTTAGATTAGTCATAATTATTCACGACTATTCCATCTCACTTATTTCATATGTCGAAACTACTATTCGACTTCATGATTAGTTAACTTAGCTTATTAAAGTTAACTACTTTAAATCACAAGGTTTACAACATTAAGTCTAAATCAACACAATATTTAGAACCCTTATCACTTCATATTACGCGTAATCGCCATATCATTCAAATACGCGTTTTCGCTCTAATTTCAACACTTTAGTTTTCATTTAGGCATTTTAACAAACACCTAGTGTGCATAATTTTACATATTTACTAACTAGTTCATAACTAGTTATCTTTACCATGGTTAACATCAACACATTCAAACCTCAAAGTCTAGTGTTCATGAATTACATCTAGAACTTATATCATAACCTCAATATTCATCAATCTTACATTCTAATCTGAGTGTTCATCATATTAACATAAAACCCACTTAGCACATAATAGGGTAATTACCAAATCCCTAGTTTTGACAACAATTCATCAAATTTTCTACTAGGGTTTGTTTCTAAACCAAGATATAATCACAATAACACTCATAGATTCAACATTCATTCCAGAATTTTGATTATGATTGTTCATCATAATCTCAAAGTATCACCAAATCATAAAATTCAACATACCTTGTAATCCCCATGACTAGGTGATCACGAATTTGTAAACATGCAGGCGATTTGGGTTTGATTTGAGCTTCAATTTGAGAGATTTGTTGGATTTAGGGCTAGAGCTCCATGGGAGCTTTCTCCTGGCCATCCCACGCACACGCACACACACACTTTTAGTGTGTGTTGTGTTATTTTTTTTTTTTATTAAAACCATTTTTCAAAATATCCCAGTTTGGTCCCTCATATTTGGTTAGTTATTAAGTAGGCCACAATCTAACTATTTCTAACACTACTCCCACTTATTAACTAGGTTAAATATTCCTAATTAACTTAGTGGGTTCGGGGAATTATGACTCAGTTTATTTTAAGTCCCGTTAATTCAGGCTTCTTATAAACTTTATTTCCTTAAAAGCATTTACTCTCGTTTTATTGAATATTAGGTTTATTTATTTTAAATCCTAATATTTACCGGGTTACCTTTACCGCTAACGGTATTTTACCCGTGTATTAGTATTAACGGGGTTTGATTACCAAACCCGTTTTCGGGGTGTTACATTCTCTATCCATGTGTGATCTCAGTTTATTTACTTTGTGTTTTTAGACTAAAAATGTGTGTTTTTATCACACCCCTTTTAGAGGCAGAAGCACGAGGTGTGATCATGAAAGGTTCTCATTGCATACGACAAGTAAACATACGATATGATATAAAACAAACTCCAATTTGCCGTTCAAGGTTAACCATTCAAAATACAAATTTAGTTTAAAGTTTATATCTTAACAAAAGATAATTGTTTGAAAGTTTACAACATCATTTCAAATCAAAGATCAAGGTATTGTTTCCTATATCACCGCAAGGAGGCGGGATATAACAAACAAATCCATCAAAAGGTGGCAGTGGAGCAAGGACACTAAACAACATCTTGAAACATGAAACTACATCTTGAACAAAAGAGGCCGTGCGCATCCACTTAGTTTCTTGAAATACATGTAAGTTTTGAAAATCGTCAACAAAGGTTGGTGTGAATTCATGCAGTTTTGTATAGAATGTATGAGCATAGTTGTATGAAAACATGGTATGTACTTTGTAAAACGTATTTTTAAACTGTATTCAGTAAATGTAAGGAAATCGAGATCGCTAATGGCTTGCAAGGCCATTAACATATGTCACGACATCGGAAGCATCCAAACCTAGGCATTTTCCGTCGTTAGTCGACTGAGACCCAAAAGCACTCTTAGGCAAATAGAGGGCTAACAGTGAGGTTGCCTTAAACCCATTAGATCTAACCTTTCACTCCCCGGTCTAAATGTATACGTTGATTAATGGTGCTTAAGTTTCACCCTATTCGTAACATGATCTATATGTCATTCTTTAGTTTTGTTCCTACATACCATAGTACATGTATTTTCCCCAAAGTTTAGAAAACAAGAAAATGTTTAAAAGTGGGGACATGAACTCACTGTTTTGCGTCTTCAGCGTCTAAACTCCATCGATATCTTCTTCGTAAGCGACGTGACCTATAAAAGTTCTACGTATGTTAATCACCTAAACTTGTAACTTAATAAGTACAAGTTACCATCTTGTCTTATGTATTTGCTTTGTTTTAATTGTGTATGCTCTTGAATCGTTATGATATATATATATATATATGTCACAAAAATTATAATTTGCACATGTGCGCGTTGTGTTAACGAATTACGCCCTTATTGCGGCTTCGTGCCTCGCACGAGTAAGGTGTGCATGTCCGATACATGTGTAGGTCGTATTCGTAGTCGTCGGGTTTCGCCCGTTCATCGCATTATTGTTAAATCTAAATTGTATCGTTCACTCGTGAATATATATATTTTATTCCCAAAAAATATATATTTGTGTATGTAGTATTTAAAAATGATATATGTTAAAAAATAATATATTTTTAACTTATCCAATATATGATACTTATATTATTTTCCAAAAATAAATATAAGTAATTTGTTAAATAATATTTTCAATATTATTTTTGTATGAGTATACTTAGGAAAGTATACTTGTATTTAGGTGTAAATACTTGTGTATTTTACATTATTTGCCAAAAATCAATTCTTTGATTTTTAATACTTTCCGGAATTATATTTTTAAGGTTTGTTCATAATAAATATATATATATATATATATATTGTCATACTTATCAAGTGTATGTATATATATTTAACTTTTGTCATTTATCCGATTTTGTATAACTTCCATTAAATGGTAGTAATTATATATATTTATCCAAATTTATATATATGTCCAATAATATCCAAATATTTGTCCAAGTCCTTGTATTTGTGAGGAATATATTTATATTAATATATATTTTGTATCTTGTCCAAATACCCATGTATGGGTAATTTTGTATACATATATTCTTAAGAATTCTTATATATATTGTATGTGTATTTTGGTAGTAATACTCCTTTGGAGTATTTAGTGTATTTTTATGTTCCTAATATACACTAATACATATAATACACTTAGCAAATAAGTTTTGTGACCACTAAATATACATATTTTCCTAAAAATATACATACTTAATCTTGATTTTATCCTTGAAGAGAACCTTATTTCTTGACTTGTAATTTTGTATAAAAATTAGGAAACCTTGGTAAATACTTTTGGATGAATTTTTGGGGAAAAAGTTTCACCAAAATTTATATTTTTCTAAGTGTCAAAATTTTATAAAAATTTTGACATAGTTTCCCCTAAAAATGGAGGTTTCCCATGTTTTTAAAACATGTGTTTATTTTCTTTAAATCGTCAAAATTCATGTTTCAACAATTTCACAAGTAACATACACTAAAATCATCATGTTTAACCATAGGATGAACTTGAATATTCTTAAAAATTATGTAGTCTTTTAGATCCATGTTTAAAACACTTAGATCTACTTGATTTCAAGCTTCTTTGTAACTTAGTAAACTTTGAAGAAACTTTATTTCACAAAACAAATCATCCACATGATTTAATGGTTTAAATATCATGAAAAACCTATTTTAAACCATTTTCATACTCACTTTAAGATCTTTCAAGTTCATCTTCAAGTTTCATCATGGATCTTTCAAGATCCATGCTTAAACTTGTTAGATCTGATCTTCTAACAAGCTTACACATGATAGATCTAACTAAAAACACAAGATTAACAACAACAACTTCATAACATACATCAAACAACACTAAAATTGCTTCTTTTTCTTTAAATTATGTTAAATCTTCATGTCTTCATCTTTTAAAGTTTATATTCTTGATGTTGTAACTTATACATATCACTAACATGAAGTAAAATGGAGTTTAAAAGGCTTACTACTAGCTCTTGTGGCTAGGGAAGTGGCAAAAGATACAAGATGATGAATGAGGTGGTTAAAAGCTTCCAAGAGTGGTCCTTCAACTTCTAAGGCTTGATACCTTCCTTGATGATCTTCTTACACCTTAATACAAGCTTGGAATTGTTGTATGATGATTGAAAATGGATGATGATGTTGATGGAGGTGTGGCCGTGAGGTATGGGAGGAAGAAGAAGGAAAGAAAGTGTTTTGAAATGTGCAAAATGAAATGAAATGATAAGGTTAAGGGTTAAAAGGTTCATTCTTATAATCATCCACCTAAAATTTAACCAAGGGATTAAAGTGGCATCTTTGACCACACAACACTTTAGCCAACATGGGGGTCATGTGGGTCCCACATGGGCCGGTTTTGGATGAAGGGGGAGGGGGTAAAGTGTAAAATTTGGAAAGGTGAAGGTTTAAAGTGTAAGTTAGGGCTTAATGTTAGGTTAAGTGTGTTTAAGTGTTTTTAGGGATTTTAATGTGTTTTATGATCATAATTAGCGTTAAAACACTAAAATAATGTCTCTAGTTCATTTTTGATGTTTCCGGTAGTCTCCGGTTAGTTGTTCGGTTGTCGGTTCGTTAAAGTGTTTAAATGTGCAATTTAGAAGGTATGAAGTACCTTTTGTGTTATGATTTCAATCCTGACACTTTGCAAGTTATTCTGGATGTTTTCTATCACTTTCTGCATGTTATATTGATGTTTAAATGCTGGTTTTTGCTGAATTACCTAGAATTATGTGTTTAAAGTGCGTTTCGGACAGTTTTTAGTGCTTATTTTAGCTTCCGAAAAGTGTTAATATAAACCCTTGTTCACCTACTTGGGTTTTAATGTTGGACCTACATCTAAGTCCTAAATCTATCGTTTAGTTGAATACTGAGGCTATGCTGACACAGCTTGTCCAACCGGTGAGTTTTCTAATTGTTTCGATGCTACGCTTAATGCATTGCACAATGCGATAAATAAAGTATGAATCATGCATGAATTCAAGTGTATAACATGCAAACATATAATGTTGACGTTTAAACACATAAATGCAAGAATTAAATATTTATTAAAATAGTACGAAAATTACCGGTTTCGTGCCAGTTGTCACAGTTTTATTGTCAGTTTCTTGTTGATGATTTGATTGGTTGACTAGTCGAGTAAACTTGGGATTTAGAAATTGCATGTTGGAATTGATCTATAAATTTCATGTTGGACTTGTCCCACTTTGTTGCCTACCTTGGGATCAAGAGGCGATAGGTTGTAGGTTTGTTTGGATTTATTGGTTTTTAGTTTAGAAATTGCACGAGAGTGAATTTCCTTCCCAATATCTTTTTTATCCATTTTCCCAAACATTTACCCACATGACTAGATTCTCATTTTGATACCGTTAGGTATTTAGAGATTAGCGAGACCAAGAAGAGATCTTATCTTTGGGCGTGTAGACATTTATTGCAAGTGAGACCGAGAGGTGATACTTTCTTTATTCGGTGAGCTTCATACGACTAAGTAGGTTTTGCGTAGCTGTCTTAGTGAGATCGAGAGGAGATCTAGGGTACCTTTGTGATTCTTGAGTTACCATATATTTAAATGCCGGTGTCCTGTCAAGTATCCATTTTCCCTATCGAAATTACTTTTCTCATTAGGTTTCCCAATCTAGATAGTCGTTGTCTCCTTATCTGATTTCTCTTCGTGTAGTTGTTCTGAGCCTACTGTTTACGTTGACTATTCTGATTACTTGCTTATTGCTTTTCTTCAGTTGTTAGTTTAGTAGAAAATCATGCTTATTTACTTAGACTAGGATCCAACAAAGGTTTAGTACCAAGGGTTGCATATCAGTGTCCATGGATTGATACTCGCTCGGTCTTACCTTATGTACTACACTACAACCATTACACTTGCCATGTTGTATGGTTTAGCGTAGTGATTCCATTTTAAAACTTGATTGTGTAAGATACAATATTTCCTATATACCCGCACAAACATCAGTATGTATGTATGTATGTATGTGTGTGTGCGTGCGTGCGTGCGTGCATGTCTGTATGTATGTTCGTGATTTCATCTCCGATGGAAAACCCTGAAGGCGTCTCCGGTCGAGATGTGAACAAAAACTAATCGGTGTTCTTCTTAACCAGTGCAGCAGGTTCTGCTAAGATTCAACCATATGAAAACAACTTTTTGGTTGCTCTAGGAAATTTACCACCTGCAAATAGGTTTCTTATGAAAATGATTTTCTGAAAGCTCTCTTGAAAATAATTATTGCCCGAAAAACAAACAAGGAACGGAGTAGGATCTTCGCGAAACCAACAATCCTTTACTGAAAGCTTCCGAACCTAGTGTACAAGTCACTGAGAACTTCGTCCACAGTTGTTACAGGTCACCGGAAAAAAAGAATTGGGAATGAAGAAGGCAAGAGTAGGGGTTGGGTTAGGATTTAATCATATAGCTTTTATATTATCTTTTTCTTCTTTTGACTTTTAACACTGGGGGTAAAGAGAAGACATTTTACACGGACTTAACACCAGAAACTAACGCACATCCATTTTAAGGGCTACTAGTTTTATGTTTGTGTGAACTATAGAAAGAAAACATATAATTATAAAAATGTAAGAACTATAGATGAAATATGAGAAAACCTCATATAACATTTGACATTGCAAATTTGCATAAAAAGACATGATAGTTCCATTAATTGGTTCCATAATTTACTTTGTACATATAAGTTTTTAAATTATTTATGATTCTGTTCAGTTATTTAAACAAGGTCTAAAAGTGAACAAGTTAGATGATTAATTCGATACCGGGTTGCTTATGAAAAAGACTATTTGAACATTTAGATATTTGAAAGTGATACATTTAAATGTTTCTCGTGCTATCAAGGGTAAAAGACAATTAGATAAAAGCCAATTTGAGAAGTTTCTTTTCTTGACTTTTGTTTTTTTTTTTTTTTAATTTAATAAACAGATAAAAGCCAATTTGAGAAGTTTCTTTTCTTGACTTTTGTTTTTTTTTAATAAACAAAATCACAATTCAATGTGTTACTCAATCCACAACGTGGTGAAGGTAAAGGTTGAATTTTTCTTTCATAATATGAAAAACAGAAATTGTACACTAAGGTACTCTTTGTTTTTTAAGAGGTAAAATATCTGAAGTCCACGGACTAAATCTGCAGAGATCTGTAGAAGAAGAGTCGGACCAAGACTCTGCAATCTGCAAAAAAAGATGTTTGTTTTTTAACATATGTATACTTCAAAAATAAACTGGTGGTGGAGTACGTACGGTGGTGGTGCGTGGTGGATAGTGGTGGTGGGTGGTGGTGGACGGTGGTGGGTGGTGGACGATGGTGGTGGTGGGGTTGATGGACGGTGGTGGGTGGTGGTGGTGTTTAACACTTTGCAAAACTTAAAAGATCTTAAAGCGGCTGGGCCAAGTCTGCACCAAAAAGAGTTTGCGCAAACGTTTTTTAATGAAATGTTTTCGAAAAAACAAACGGCCTGTAGATGACAATGTATGCGCGTGGTCTACGCGACGCAGACAGAAGAGCCTGCGCAGGTGTTTGTTTAGAAAAACAAACACTATCGAAAAAAACCTTTCAAAAGGATATTATAAAGTTTGAATTATTAATTAATTGAATATACATTTGTCATCTTTTTTGTTTTGTTTTTAGGGTTTTGGATTAAGTGCATGCATCAGACTTGTAAGAGTATATAGTGTTTTTAATATATAATTAAAATGACAAATTTAATAATAATAAAAGAGATATTACAGGACATTTGCTTAACTAACGCATGTTTACAATTTGACAAATAAATTGTCAAAATATGCTTCTAGAAATCACCCGCCAATAAAAAAAAAAACATTATATTCTAACACAGCCTATCTTTTTTTTTTTTTTTTTTTTTTTTTTTTTCCAACACATATATATAAAATAGAAAGTATAGTTTAATTAGGAAGGATAGGAAACAATATAACAACTCTAAATAAAACCGACACTCTTGTAATAATTTTCCGACACCCTAATATATTTTAAAATATCCCAATATGTCCAAAAATACACCCCATACGTGAAAACGGGCCCCGAATACCTTAAATATTATTAAAAATAAATAAAAAAAATCAATTTTTGGGTTTGTCACGGGCCGCGTAGACCCCTTAAGGATCTTACACGGGCCGCTAGAGATCAAAGGTGTGGCGCAACCCGGTGATGACACGTGTCATCATCGTGGCGGGTCTAGTCGATGATTCGGACAAGCTAGGCCGCTGACCAGAGTTGACGTGGGCCGCGTAGGCCCTTGTCTTCTCTTACGAGGGCCGCGTAGAACCCGAAGTGAAGCCCTATATAAAGGTGGCATCGGCCTTCAGTCGAGAATCGTTCAAATTCGAAATCTTTCTCTCAATTCTGAATAATAGGCATAATATACGGGTATTATACCCCCCCTAAATAGCGAAGTTATGCTCCGTTGTAAGTATTATAACCCCTGGATACGTATTAGATACGCTGCCCGATTGATCTAGGGTTTCGTAACGGCTGTCGTGGTTCTGCCCGACGTAGTCGTTGGAATGCCGTCTCGGTGAGGGTATTACTAATGTTAAAATGGGTTATTATACTAACACGTGTGCATTTGTGTAAATTATAGATTGTCACCAGGAAACCCTAAAGGATAATCTAAGATAGCAATGTGAGTTGATCCGCTTTTTGTGAACTTTTTGTAAATTGTTTTTACAAAACTTCACTTAATTAATTATATATTAAGCAGTTATTGAGTATTTGTAAGAATACAATTATCATGAGTATGTTAGGGTTTTATATACAAAATTTGTTACCACCTGGTCAAGGAGTAACATTTCCATAAGTCGGGTCTGACAGTACCATGGATGTTAATTGATATAACTTGGAAACAAATGTAATTGCGAGATCGCCCTCAATACTGTACAATGGTTTTTATTTAAACTTGATTAAACTGGGATTCACTCATTAATATTTCCCACTGACAAATGTTTTTAAAACGCGTTTCAGGTAACAAATTGTGAAAGCCAAATAGAAGCCAGCTGGACAGCACTAAAGTCTTGGAAAAGTGGCAATAAAGTTACCTAAGATAAAATAGATGTTTTTATTAAATAAAATATGATTTATTCCTATGAAAACGTGTGTACTGCGAACTTGGGTTTATCCTATATGTTTAATATTATGAAAATGTGGTATTTTACTCTGATCAAATATTTCCTAACTACGGTCCTGATGAAAAATTCCGCTGCCAACGATTCAGCCACAGAAGTGTCTGCTGACATCAAAATTCAATCTGTTAGGAAATAAATTACGGGAATACGTGCATAATTGTATTTTATTGTTATGTGTTATTTGACTATTTGTTAGTTTACAGTATGAGCGACCAAGGACCATCTGACGCGTACCGTCAATTGTCTGGTTCGCCTAGAAGCGAAGGCACCTCCTTTTCTCAGCCTGCCCTCTCAGGGTACTCTGCTGATACGGAAGAAGGAATATTCGTGTTTAAGGCTCAGTCCGAGGAGCCATTCCCTCAGAAAAAGAGAGGATGGTTCAGTCGAGGGGCACACGAGCGTAGAAAACGTATGAAAAAGTGACAAGACCAGAGAGCACTAGCAGCAGCTAAGAGAGAGGCAGATGCCTATGCCCAGGACATGATCAATAGGGGAATAGCCAACATCCACATCCTAGCAACCACTGCAGCTGACCCTAATTTGGAACAAATAATAGCACCCCAACCACAACCACCAATTCCTGACCAACCAATGGAAATAGAAAACCCTGAAAATCAAGTAGAAATGCATGATTTTAATCCGGAGGAAATACCTAGGGTACCTGCACCGAACCCCTTAGACCCAAATTACGACCCTTGGTGGGATGACGTTAGGGACTATGTGCAATGTTACCCGATACACGAAGACATGCCCATGCCAAACATAGGAGCCTACCCAGGTTTGGATCCTTCAGATCCCTATTACCACGATGTATTCATTAGGGAGATTTTAGAGAATCCTTACCAATTCCAGGCCCCTACACCCCCATATCAAGAACCCGCACCCCAGATTCCGAACCCAGTCCTAGAACCTGCACCCCCAATGAGTGCAGAAAACGTACAAGAACTTAGGACATTTGGTAAGGAAATTTTAGAAAGTAGTGAACGGATGAGACAGGTGGGAGAGCGACTCGTCTGGAAGTATGACGAGCGCAATATGGATTTTTGGATGAATCTATATCCATGAATGTGATAGTAGAGACGGTAGTAATAGTAATAATAATAAAATAATATGATATGTGTGTATGTGTATGAAAAAAAAAACTACGGATGCCTATTACTAGTAGTGTAACTTTAAATTTCAGTCGGTATTGTAATTTTTAATTTCAGGACTGGTGTGTAATAGATGCATAGTATATGAATAGAGTAAGTCGCAATGATCGACGCTTTTGACCAAAATGCGTGTCATGTGATTGACTATATTAAATATTATTTTGTGATATTAATACGTGGTAAATGTTTAAAATTCAGATGGCCGACGAAGGAAATCAATGAAATCTGAATAACGATAACCAGAGTAACATTAACTTGGTTAATGAAAATTCGAGCATTAATAACAATGGAAACCAAATAGATAATAGTGCTATCCAACACATAGTGGCACAAGGAATTATAAATGCAATGCCATTTATTCTTCAAACTGTTAAGGATGCTGTTAATAAAAGTAAATATAGCAGTAAGCGACCAACTGAACCGGAAAACAACGTAAACAATGGACCTGTACTTCAAGTGCCCATTCCCAAAAGAAGAAGGACCATGTCTTATGGTTGTTCTTACAAAGAATTATGGTCCTGCAAACCAATAGAATTCTCGGGCAATGAAGGACCCATTGCAGCTCTACGCTAGATAGAAAAGACTGAGGCTGTTATAAAAATAAGCAAGTGTGCTGAAGAAGATAAAATAATGTTTGCTTCTAACCTGTTTAAGAACTCAGCCTTAGAATGGTGGAACACTATCCTCCAATCAAGAGGAAGTGATAAGGTATACAACATAGAATGGGAAGAATTTAAAAATATGGTAGAAAGGAAATTCTGCCCTCCCAATGAAAAGGAACAGATAGTGAATAAGTTTCTGAACTTAAGAATGACCGGGGTAGATAGTAAGGGTTATACTACCACATTCTTTGAATATGCTAGAATAGTACCAACCCTTGCATCACCTGAACCGGTATTAATCTCCCGTTACATCTGGGGATTAATTGGAGAGATTAGACATGTAGTCAAGGCAGCTAGACCTCAAACCATAGAAGAAGCTGTAGAACTAGCAAATACCTTGACAGATGAGCTAATCCGTACTAGAGAAGAAGACCAGGGGAGAAACCTAGCTCAAAGGTTTACCCAAGAATTCCGTTCTGGGAATTACAACCGTAGGAATATGGGTTCTACCTCTGCACCATTCTGCAAGATCTGCAAGAAAAAACATTCGGGAAAATGCTCCACTCTTTGCAATTTCTGCAAAGCACCTGGACACAAGGAAGAAGATTACAGGAGAAAATCCAGTAATGGACTGTGCTTTAACTGTGGGGAAAAAGGCCACATCAAGCCAAATTGTCCGAAATTGGCTCCAGCTGTGAACAACAGGAACACTAAAAATACTAGAGCATTCGTTCTAACTGCAGATGAAGCCAAAATGATTCCGGATGTTATAGCGGGTACGTTTTTAATTAATGATGTTTTTGCTAAGGTATTATTTGACTCTGGTGCAATCCAAAGTTTTATTAATATTTCGTTTTGCAAACTTCTTAATCAACCATTAACTAAACTCTCACAAGAATGTCTAGTCGAGACAGCAAATGGAGAAACGGTTAGGATTTCTGAAATCTTGCAGGGAGCAAGAATAGAATTTTTAAACCAAAAGTATATTGTAAATCCTTACCCAATGAATCTGACAGGATTTGATATCGTATTAGGAATGGATTGGTTAATAGCCAATAAAGCTAATATTTTATGTGATAAAAAATTAATTCAAGTAAATTCACCAAAGGGTGAAAAGATCACAATTAAAGGAGATAAGCCATCTATATCCACGAAATTCATCTATGTGATGAAAACTGCAAGCTATATAAGAAAAGGATCTATAGTATATTTGATTTCTATAATCACTAACACTAAAGGAAAAGAACTAAAAGACATTCCAGTAGTGTCTCAGTTTGCAGATGTATTTCCAGAAGAATTGCCAGGGCTACCGCTAGACAGAGAAGTCGAATTCAGAATCCATCTATTACCAGGAACAGCACCGATTGCCAAAGCACCTTACCGTTTGGCACCAGCCGAAATGCAGGAACTAAAGAAACAGTTAGACGAATTGTTGGAGAAAGGATTTATACAGCCAAGCTCATCGCCGTGGGGAGCACCGATTTTATTTGTTAAAAAGAAGGACGGATCAATGCGTATGTGCATTGACTACCGTGAATTAAACAAGGTCACGATTAAGAATCGGTACCCATTACCGAGAATCGATGATCTGTTTGATCAATTGCAAGGAGCTCGATTTTTCTCTAAAATCGATTTAAGGTCAGGATATCATCAATTAAAGGTACAGGAAGAGGACATTCCTAAAACCGCATTCAGAACAAGGTATGGCCATTATGAATTTACTGTCATGCCATTTGGTTTAACCAATGCCCCAGCTGCATTTATGGACATGATGAACCGAATATGTAAGCCATATTTGGATAAATTCATAATTGTTTTTATTGATGATATTCTCTTCTATTCTAAAAGTAAAGAGGAACATGCAAAGCATTTGCACGCACTTTTAAGTTTATTAAGAAAGGAGAAGCTTTATGCTAAATTTTCAAAGTGCGAGTTTTGGTTAGAGCAACTACAATTTCTTGGACACTTAGTTAATCATGAAGGAATTCATGTGGATCCAACAAAGATCGAGGCGATTACCAAATGGAAAACCCCTGAGTCACCAACCGAGGTTAGAAGTTTCTTAGGATTGGCCGGTTATTATAGAAGATTTATTCAAGATTTTTCTAGAATAGCCATTCTTTTAACTAAGTTAACCTGTAAATCCATTAAGTTTGAATGGAGACCTAAACAAGAAGAAGCTTTTAGAATTCTTAAGCATAGACTAACTCATACACCCATATTAGCGTTACCAGAAGGAACTGAAGATTTTGTAGTATATTGTGACGCTTCTAAGTTAGGTTATGGATGTGTGTTGATGCAACGCCAAAAGGTTATAGCATATGCATCTAGACAACTTAAGAATCATGAAGAGAATTATTCAACCCATGATCTAGAATTAGGAGCTATAATTTTTGCCCTTAAAATTTGGAGACATTATCTTTATGATAGTAAGTTTACCATATTCACAGATCATAAGAGTTTAAGGTATGTTTTCGGGCAAAAGGAATTGAATATGAGACAAAGACGCTGGATGGAGATGCTTAGTGATTATGATTGTGATATCCAGTATCATGAAGGAAAAGCAAATGTAGTGGCAGATGCTTTAAGCCGAAAGTATCACGAAAAGCCAAAAAGGGTACGTTCTCTTAAATTAAATCTACAAGTAGATTTAAATGATCAGATAAGAGAAGCACAAGAATCAGTAATCAAGGAGGATACTGAAAAATTAAAAGGTATGCTAAAGGAATTAAAACATGGAACAGATGGAATTTGGATATTCCATAAGAAGAAAATGTGGATACCTAAATTAGGAAACCTACGTCATCGTATATTAGAAGAAGCCCATAAGTCTAAGTATACGATGCATCCAGGAAATGATAAGATGTACCAGGATTTAAGAAAGAATTTATGGTGGATAGGAATGAAAAAGGACATAGCGGCCTATGTTTCTAAATGTTTAACTTGTTCATAAGTTAAAACTGAACATCAGAAACCCTCAGGATTGCTACAACAATTAGAAATGCCAGTATGGAAATGGGAATTGATAACAATGGATTTTGTTACTAAATTACCCAAAACAAAGAAAGGTAATGATACAATCTGGGTGATTGTAGATAGGCTAACCAAGTCAGCTCATTTTCTACCAATGAAAGAAACTTTCAATATGGAACAGCTAGCTAAATTATATGTAAATGAAATAGTTTCATTACATGGAATACCTTTATCAATTGTTTCTGATAGAGATAGTCGTTTTACCTCTCATTTTTTGTCAAGTTTCCAAAAAGCAATGGCAACCAAGTTAAATCTAAGCACAGCTTATTATCCTCAAACGGACGGACAAAGCGAAAGGACAATTCAGACGATGAAAGACATGCTTAGAGCGTGTGTAATTGATTTTGGAGGTAATTGGGATGATCACTTACCTTTAATAGAATTTTCTTATAATAATAGCTATCACACTTATATCAATGATGCACCATTCGAAGCACTTTATGGACGAAAGTGCCGAACCCCAGTCTGTTGGGCAGAAATTGGGGAGAAGCAACTATCTGGACCTGAGATAGTGCAAGAAACAACCGACAAGATTATCAAGTCAAGGAACGACTGAAAACAGCAGGTGATCGACAAAAGAGCTATGCTGATAACCGACGCAAACCATTGGAATTTCAAGTAGGAGATAAAGTATTGTTAAAGGTCTCTCCTTGGAAAGGAGTGGTAAGATTCATCAAACGGGGAAAGCTAAGTCCCAGGTATGTTGGACCTTTTGAGATTATTAGAAGAATAGGACATGTAGCCTATCAGCTACAACTGCCAGAGGAAATGGCAGGAATACATGATGTATTTCATGTATCTAATCTCAAGAAATGCTTAGCCGATGAATCACTGGTAATACCTCTTAAAGATATAGAGGTAAATGAACAACTCAAGTTTGTAGAAAGGCCTCTACAAATTGAAGACAGGAAAGTCAAAAATCTCAAGCACAAGAGACTAGTTATGGTCAAAGTGAAGTGGGACTCCAAAAGAGAACTTGAGTACACATGGGAGCTTGAATCAGAAATGCAAAGGAAATATCCACACTTGTTCCAGTAGATCTCGAGGACGAGCTCTAAAACAAGGTGGGGAGGATATAACAACCCTAAAGAAAACCGACACTCTCGTAATAATTTTCCGACACCCTAATATATTTTAAAATATCCCAATATGTCCAAAAATACACCCCATACGTGAAAACGGGCCCCGAATACCTTAAATATTATTAAAAATAAATAAAAAAATCAATTTTTGGGTTTGTCGCGGGCCGCGTAGACCCCTTAAGGATCTTACGCGGGCCGCTAGAGATCAAAGGTGTGGCGCAGCCCGGTGATGACACGTGTCATCATCGTGGCGGGTCTAGTCGATGATCCGGACAAGCTAGGCCGCTGACCAGAGTTGACGCGGGCCACGTAGGCCCTTGTCTTCTCTTACGCGGGCCGCGTAGAACCCGAAGTGAAGCCCTATATAAAGGAGGCATCGGCCTTCAGTCGAGAATCGTTCAAATTCAAAATCTTTCTCTCAATTCTGAATAATAGGCATAATATACGGGTATTATACCCCCCTAAATAACGAAGTTCTGCTCCGTTGTAAGTATTATAACCCCTGGATACATATTAGATACGCTGCCCGATTGATCTAGGGTTCCGTAACGGCTGTCGTGGTTCTGCCTGACGTAGTCGTTGGAATGCCGTCTCGGGAAGGGTATTACTAATGTTAAAATGGGTTATTATACTAACACGTGTGCATTTGTGTAAATTATAGATTGTCACCAAGAAACCATAAAGGATAATCTAAGATAGCAATGTGAGTTGATCCGCTTTTTGTGAACTTTTTGTAAATTGTTTTTACAAAACCTCACTTAATTAATTATATATTAAGCAGTTATTGAGTATTTGTAAGAATACAATTATCATGAGTATGTTGGGGTTTTGTATACAAAATTTGTTACCACCTGGTCAAGGAGTAACATTTCCACAAGTCGGGTCTGACAGTACCATGGATATTAATTGATATAACTTGGAAACAAATGTAATTGCGAGAACTCCCTCAATACTGTACAACGGTTTTTATTTAAACTTGATTAAACTGGGATTAACTCACCAGTATTTCCCACTGACAAATGTTTTTAAAACGCGTTTCAGGTAACAAATTGTGAAAGCCAAATAGAAGCCAGCTAGACAGCACTGAAGGCTTGAAAGAGTGGCAATAAAGTTACCTAAGATAAAATAGATGTTTTTATTAAATAAAATAGGATTTATTCCTATGAAAACGTGTGTACTGCGAACTTGGGTTTATCCCATATGTTTAATATTATGAAAATGTGGTATTTTACTCTGATCAAATATTTCCTAACTACGGTCCTGATGTAAAATTCGGCTGCCAAATTAGACAATACGCGATACCACCGAAACTGGCTCGCGGCCGCCCTTTCCCGGGGATTTGGGATCGGGGGTTGCGACAAACAATGTGTTTATGATATATGGCAAAATTGAAAAACAAAGAAGAATGGTATTTTAGTCAATCTTATCTCATCTTCTTCCTCTTCCCCTTTAACTTCAAAACGCATTATTTTCAAAAACTCATCATCTTCAACCTTTTCTTCACTTTCTATTCAATAATCACTACATCATAGTACAATTTTCGTCATCAATCAGTGATTCAAAGACTCAATCCACGTGTTCTTCAACTTTTTTAAAGAAACTCAGTTTAATTTATACAATTTCTCATTTTTTTCTCGTGATTTTGAAGTGCATCACTCAATTCATTCGATTCGAACATTGATAAGTGTTTCTAGCATTCAAATTTTGTCAATCGTTGAAAAAAATTCGAAGAAATTAGCTTCGATCTGTGTAAGAAATATTTTAATTGTGTTTTACGATCTGAGTTTTTGAATTAAGTCATTGCGTTTTACAAAATAATGAAAAAAAACACATTTTTTGTGTTTTTTGTCCATTGCGTTTTAGAAACAACACATTTCTTTGTTTTTAGTTCATTGTGTTTTAGAAGAAAAAGACATTTCTTTGTGTTTTTAGCTTATTGCGTTTTAGAAAAAGAACATTTATTTGTGTTTTTACTCTATTGCGTTTTAGAATCAAAACATCTATTTGTGTTTTTAGTCCATTGCGTTTTATAACACAATAAAAAATAATTTTGTTTTATGCTTTTAATCCATTGTGTTTTATAACACAATGAAAAAATCACATCTTTTTTATGTTTTTAGCCTATCGCATTTTAGACCTGGAGTGTACAGGAGTGGTGTTGGAACAGAGACATGACCATTTTAAAACAAGAAACATGACCATCTGAAACATCATTGCGTTTTAGACCTGGAAGGTGAGGTACAGTAAACTGACATGATCATGTTAAAACAAAACATGCTATGTTGTTGTGAAAGCCAACCCAACCCATTGCGTTTTAGACCTGGAAGTGAGGTACAGAACTAAACTAACATGATCACGTTAAAACAGAAACATGATCATGTTGTTAAACCCAACCCATTGCGTTTTAGACCTCAGACTGAAAGAACATGATTATGTTAAAACATGAAACTGGAAGGTGTACATTAAACTCACATGATCATGTTAAAACAAAACATGATCATGCTGTTGTGAAAGCCAACCATTGCATTTTAGATTTATTGCGTTTTAGACCTGGAAAGTTGAGCTAACTGACGTGATCATGTTAAAACAGAAACATAATCATGTTGTGAAACCCAACATTGCGTTTTAGACATGCAGTAACATGATCATGTTAAAACAGAAACATGGCCATGTGAAACCCAATTGCGTTTTAGACCTGGAAGAGGTGAGGTAAGTTCTGTTAAAGAACCTGATCATGATCATGCTAAAATAGAAACATGATCATGTTGGAATAGAAACATGACCATGTTAAAACTTTGACTATGTTAAATAAAATTCAAACCCTATTACGTTTTAGGCCTGGAGTGTACGTTTTAGAGACCTGAGGTGCAAAATGTTGAAACAAAAACATGACCATGTTAAAACCCATTGCGTTTTATAACATGCAACTTCAAAATATTTATTTTAGGTTTCATTGCGTTTTACGTATCTGGGTTTTCGAATTTTTTTTTTCAAAAGTATAACAATAGTAGACTCGTTTTAAAGATAAAAACGCTCGTTTTTATGGTGTAATCTTTATAAAAAAATAGCGTCGTATGAAAGAGTTATTAACATTTAAAAAACGGGGGTGAATCGGAGAAAATATTGTTTTTGATTGACTACAATACCCCTACACAAACTCAAACGCCTTCAATTTCACTCATTTAATCTTAACCTGTCACGGCCCCCGACCCGGTTTGACCCGTTTCAGGAGCCGCGGAACAGAAATCCCGTGGTATTTATTTAATTGAGTTTAACAGCGGAAGTTTATCATCAGGATCTTTTTATAGCTAAAATTTTCCCGATTATTTTATTTCACAACCTCGGGTTAATACCCCGGTAATTTACAATCATATGATTTCACGAAGAAATCTTTAAGTTACAAAACATAATTTCTTTATTTTATTATGAGCCACTTTCTTAAGCTTGTAGTGCTTCACAGCACCTTTCCTGAATCACAACAGATCACCTGAAACATGTTTGAAAAGGTTTTGTCAGCGGGAAATACCGGTGAATCATTCTATTTATTAAAACGACACATTTGTTATAATTTACAGTATTAAGAGAGATTACAATGTTTCAGATATCAACCAACTACCCACAGTATTTTGTCACTCGACCCATTGGCCCATTCGTCCAATGGTGTCTGTGACTATGGTCATATCACCCCTTGGCTGCCCCAATGGTGAAGATTATCAAGTAATGTATACAAAACCCCACATACCGGCTGTAACTTGGTGATTACATAAACTTAATCACTGTAATTATAACCTTTGAAAATAAACATGATTTCAAAAGTAATTTGATAAAAAGAGAATGACTCACATTGTAGATTTAACACGGACAGAGTCTAGTCTACGGATTAGCCTTGTTAACCTAATTTAAATAACAATGCACACAAAACTGGGTTAGTAATCAATACAGCATTTTACGATACTCACGAGATCAAACCCTCACAACGAATGACAAAGTGCGATACTTAAACATCCATCGAATTAACGACGAATGACAAAGCATAACCCTAATGTGGGCAGCACTTAAACATCCATTGGATATATTGATCGATCGGACAATGAATCGTAATAGCGATCGAGTTATTACCCTGTTTTGCGGCAGCACTTCGTGAATCGTGTGTGTTGTGGACTGTTTCTACTATAACTCAACGTATATTTTGAATTTCTACGTCTAACAAACGCACAATTTCAAGTCCCACTGCCTTCTATTTATATCTGAAAAATCGCCCCCCTCGCGCCACGCGAAGGATCTCCTTATGCGCATCACGTGGCGCGAGAGACCCTATTCTACCCTAGGGTTGCTTCGTGTCTGCATAGCTCAGCTGAGTTGGTTTCGCATTATTTTGAATTTTTGACAACAAACTGTCGAGATAATACTAACGGGATTTTACCCCCCCTGAGTTTTAGGGGCCCTGATCCTGATTACGATTGTTCTGAAAATTTTAGGGTTTATGCAGAATCACTTGGGTTTCTCAATTAGGGTTTCCTAATGGATAATTAAAGTAATAATTAGGACTTTTTAATGAGAGTTGTTACATTCTCCCCACCTTAATAAAAATCTCGTCCTCGAGATTTACTGGAATAAATGAGGATACTTTCGCTTCATTTCTGATTCCAGCTCCCAAGTGTATTCAGCTCCCCTCTTTGAAGCCCACTTTACTTTAACTAGCACTAGTCGTTTGTGCTTGAGAAATTTCACCTTCTGATCTTCTATTTGAAGAGGTTTCTCAACAAATTTTAACTTTTCGTTTACTTCTATGTCTTGATGAGGTACTACCAGAGATTCGTCTGATAGACATTTCTTGAGATTAGATACATGAAATACATCATGTACTCCAGCTAAATCTTCTGGTAATTGTAAACGATAAGCAACTGGTCATATACGTTGGATCACAGGAAATGGTCCTACGTATCTTGGACTTAGCTTTCCTTTCTTACCGAATCGAACAACTCCTTTCCAAGGGGAAACTTTCAACATTACTCTGTCTCCAACTTGGAATTCTAATGGTTTGCATCTATTGTCTGCATAACTCTTCTGGCGATCTCTGGCCGTCTTCAGCCTTTCCTTGATTTGTGTAATTCTGCCGGTCGTTTCTTGCACTATCTCCGGACCTGATAATTGACTTTCTCCTATTTCTGCCCAACAAACTGGAGTTCTGCATTTTCTTCCATACAGTGCCTCGAATGGGGCAGTTTCAATACTTGAATGATAACTATTGTTATAGGAGAATTCGATCAGAGGTAAGTGATCGTCCCAATTTCCACCAAAATCTATTACACATGCTCGGAGCATGTCTTCTAGAGTTTGGATTGTCCTTTCACTTTGTCCGTCCGTTTGAGGATGATATGCAGTGCTTAAATTTAGTCGAGTTCCCATAGCTTCTTGGAAACTTTTCCAAAAATGAGAAGTGAAACGACTATCCCTATCTGATACAATGGAGAGTGGAACTCCATGTAGAGATACGACTTCATCTACATACAACTTTGCCAATCTTTCCATGCTAAAGGTTTCTTTCATAGGCAGAAAGTGAGCAGATTTGGTTAATCGATCCATAATTACCCAAATCGCGTCATTACCTTTTCTGGTTTTGGGTAACTTAGTAACAAAATCCATTGTTATAAGTTCCCATTTCCATACTGGCATTTCTAATTGTTGTAATAGACCTGAAGGTTTCTGATGTTCTGCCTTAACTTGCGAACAAGTAAGACACTTAGAAACATACCGAGCTATATCCTTTTTCATTCCTATCCACCAAAAATTATTTCTTAAATCTTGGTACATTTTATTATTTCCAGGGTGCATGGTATACCTAGATTTATGGGCTTCTTCTAAAATCTTATTTCTTAATTCTCCCTGCTTAGGTACCCATATTCTGCTTTTGTGGAATCTCCAAATTCCATCAACTCCTTGTTCTAATTCTTTTATTCGTCCCTTCATTCCTTCAGCATCATCTTGGATTGCTGTTTCCTGAACATTCCTTAATTGTTCCATTAAATCTATTTGTAGATTTAATCGAAGAGCACGAACCCGTCGTTGTTTCTCATGGTACTTACGACTTAAGGCATCTGCAACTACATTTGCCTTTCCTTCATGATATTGAATATCACAGTCGTAGTCACTTAAGATTTCCATCCATATCCTTTGTCTCATGTTTAACTCTTTTTGCCCAAATATATATTTTAAACTTTTATGATCTGTATAGATAGTAAACTTACTTCCGTACAGATAATGTCTCCAGATTTTCAGGGCAAAAATTACGGCTCCTAATTCTAAGTCATGAGTTGTATAATTTTCCTCGTGCTTTTTCAACTGTCTTGAAGCATACGCAATTACCTTCTTGCGTTGCATTAGCACACATCCAAATCCTAGTTTTGAAGCATCACAATACACTTCAAAATCTTCAGTCCCTTCTGGTAATGCTAAGATTGGAGCATTTGTTAATTTCTGCTTCAAGATTCAAAAGGCTTCTTCTTGTTTAGATCCCCATTCAAACTTAATGGCTTTACAGGTTAGCTTAATTAATGGTACAGCTATCTTGGAAAAATCTTTAATAAACCGTCTATAATATCCAGCTAAACCTATAAAACTTCTAATTTCCATTGCGGTTTGTGGAACCTTCCAATTGGTAATTGCCTCTATCTTAGCAGGATCTACATGAATACCTTCATGATTCACCATGTGTCCTAAAAATTGCACTTCCTTTAACCAAAATTCACACTTCGAGAATTTGGCGTACAGCTTTTCTTTTCTTAACAAAGTTAAGAGTGTATGCAAGTGCTGACAATGTCTGTCCTGACTTTTGGAATAAATAAGTATATCGTCTATAAAAACAATTACAAATTTATCCAAATATGGTTTACAAATTCTATTCATCATGTCCATGAATGCTGCAGGTGCATTCGTTAACTCGAAGGGCATGACTGTAAACTCGTAATGACCATACCTAGTTCTGAAAGCAGTCTTAGGTATGTCTTCTTCTTGTACCTTCAATTGATGATATCCGGAGCGTAAGTCAATCTTAGAAAAATATCTAGCTCCTTGAAGTTGATCGAATAGATCATCAATCCTAGGTAATGGGTATCGATTCTTAATTGTAACCTTATTCAGTTCTCTATAATCAATACACATTCTCATCGAACCATCCTTCTTCTTTACAAACAACACTGGTGCTCCCCACGGGGATGAACTAGGTTGTATGAAACCTTTACTTAGTAATTCATCTAATTGCGTTTTCAGTTCTAACATTTCGGTAGGAGCTAACCGATAAGGTGCCTTAGCTATCGGTGTAGTTCCAGGAATTAGATGAATCCTAAATTCTACTTCCCTATCTGGAGGTAATCCTGGTAACTCTTCTGGAAATACCTCTGGGTATTCTGAGACTACAGGAATCTCCTTAAGATCTTTACCCTTAGTATTAATGATTACTGAAATCATATATACTATTCCTTGTTTTCGTTCATAGCTAGCAACTTTCATTACTGATATGAACTTCATGGGTTTACGCGGTTTATCTCCTGTAATCATGATTACTTCTCCAGTAGGTGCCTGAATTTCTATAGAATTTTTATCACAAATTATTTGAGCATGGTTGGCTATTAACCAATCCATTCCTAACACAACATCGAATTCAGCTAATTTCATAGGTAACAGATTTGCAGAAAATTTATTACCTGAAAGTTCTATTTCTACTTTTTGCAAAACCTGATCTATTTTAACTGAATTCCCATCTGCGGTTTCGACTGTAAAAATCTGCCTAATGTTGGTTAAAGGTAACTTAAGAGCTTGACAGAATAAAGTATTTATAAAACTTTGGTTTGCACCAGAGTCAAATAATACTTTTGCGTATACGTTGTGAACTAGGAACGTACCAGCTATCACATCTGGAATGAGTTCTGCTTCTTGAGTAGTTAGTTGGAATGCTCTAACATTCTTCTTAGTAGCTCCTTCTGCAGCTTTGGTTTTGTTGTCTACTGGTTTGACCAATTTAGAACATTCTGTTTTAAAATGCCCTTTTTCTCCACAGTTGAAGCAGGTTATGGTTTTCTTTCTGCAGTTTTCTTCATGATGTCCTACAGCTTTGCAAAGGTTACAGGTTATATTACATCTTCCATAATGTTTCCTTTTGCAATTCCTGCAGAAAGGTGGATTTGAGGATTGCCCTGTTCCTCTTCTCTTGAAGTTGCTATTATTACCCGTACGAAATCCTTGGGTAATTTTCTGAGCCAGTTCCTTCTTCCTGTTTTCATCTCTCGTACGTACCAGTTCATCAGTGAGGGTATTAGCTAATTTGTGACACCTGGGTCACTGCGACCATCAAACAAATACCAAACCAATGAAATATTGTATTTCATACTTGGGATTTGTATAAATATGTGTATCATTTGCACATATCAATTTTTGTTCAATTCCAAACTCTAAATCGCTTTCTAGAAGGTTATACGCGCACCGACGCGTAAATATAACTAGTTTAATGCAACAAACACTCCGGAATAGTGACATAGGCTTAACATACCTTAAATAACCTTTACATAACTTAGAAATAAGTTTTGAAGGCTTTGGTATGACAAAATCAAGTTAATTCGCTTACATAGACTAAATTTGACAAACTACGAAAGTATGCCAATTTGAACTGTAACAGACATTCCGGAACATGACCATAAGTTAAACATACCATAAATATCCTTTACATAGCTTAGAAATAGGCTTTGAGGGGTTCGGTGTGCTAAAATAAACTTTTGGGTCATTCAGGGACTAAAAGCGTCAAAAAGTGCATAAGTTTGCACTTTCGCGCATAACTTACGTTCTGAATACATTCGGACATCCAAAAATTTATGTAAGCACTAAAATATTTCATTTTAGTGTTTGGCATGAGAAAAATCCATTCGTCGCGTCATTTGGATCGTTTTTCGCGCTTATGCGCATTCCGTCGTAATTAAGCGAACATCGCGATCGTACGACCAAACGAACCAACATCCGGCATATTTTTGAGCATGTTTCATGTCCACAATGTTTAGGCATCATTTTACGGCCTTAAAGTTGGCTTGACGGGCCTTAGAAGTGCCGGAAATAAGCTTAAACACCAACAGGGACCAAAACTGTCAAAATGCAAACTTGTTTTCTGATCAGAACACCCAGGCGGCCCGCGTAAGTGCAGGGCTATCCTTTACGTGGCCCGCGTCATCCTCCCAGACCAGATTCAATGTTTAAACAGCCTGTTTGCAGCTGTTTTGCACTCCCAATCTCTCTTCCACATGCCAATTCCTTATGGTGGGTGGCCATTTGACATACCATAACATTCCAACACATGTACGGGTGGGATTCGAGCACGGTTTCCATGAAACGATCTTAATGGTTACCCGAAAACTATAAATACCCAACCCCACCCATTGCAAAACCCACAAGAATCTGATCTAAAAGACTCTAAGTTGGAACCATGGTTTCATACCTGAGTTATTTTGATCTAGATTAGCATTCGGGGACCCTTCGTAAGTATTCCTTCGTTCTTTTATTGCTTTTCGAGTCCGAAAGTCAAACTTTGTTTGACTTTCTGCGTTGACCAGTTTATGGTCAATGCGAAGTTCGTTTGAACTTCGCAACATGATTGTAATCACGATGGTTATAGTCCCTTGGGACTATGCCTACTGATTACCACGTTGTCTAGGGTCGTAAGGGTAAGCGATCTAATAAATCGCTTATACCTTCGAACCCGACCCATTTGGTCGATCATTAGGATCCGACCAAATACATTAGGTGACCATAATATATAGGGAATAACCTTCCGAGGTTATACCTTATGGTCGCTTCGTTAAGTAGTTGTATGATAGGTAGTATATATGCCTTAGGTAAATTACCAAAATACCCTTTTCATTGTGTAATCGGTAATTAAGCATATGTAACCTAAACTTTTGTCACATAACTGATTATGTAACATGTTTAGGCATATAACGCTTGTCATAGGACTAGTTAGACGTTCCAAACGCGTTTCACGCGAACGACGCGTTAAAGTAGCATAAGCTACCTAAACGGGTCGTAATGGGTCGTAAACACTTAGGTTAGGTTTCATTTAGTATGTAGGCTTTGTTAAACCATATTACACGAGTCTCCACACTCGTTTGGTTTACGAACCCTCATTCTATCTAAATCCTCCGATTTAGGTCCGGTTTATTAACATAGTTACCTATATTAGGTGCCGTTTGATATCCGTGATCTCTAGCATTGTTTGGTTGTTACTCAAGGGCTACTAAGCAATCTCAAGTGAGTACATAGACCCCTCTTTTATTGTTTTCCAAACTGTTTTGGGGTGAAACACATGTGCCTACTTGTTACTTTCATGCTTTCCTGTTTTCACATCATATACATGCTATGTTCGTTAGTACATTATAGTACATGATTTCATTGTTTTCATGCTATGTATGTCTATTGTTGCATACTTAGTACAGTTCACATGATATGTATGTCCATTTGTTGCATACTTAGTACAGTTGTTTTCATCACATGCTTACATTTTGTTATGACATTTGGTTTGTTTTGATGGATCAATATACATTCATTAACACCGATCATGTCGTTCGTTAGTAGGTAGTGGTACCATAGGAATTGACAACTCCCGTTCCTGAAATCCTGGGTTTGTTTGGATTGGAAGGAATGACCGAATTCGATATACATAAGCACAGATAATCCTTTAATTTGTTTAAGGGTTTATCGCCACAGTCTCAAGGCTTGGATGTATGCATCCTCACAATACCGCATAAATGTTTATATCAGTATAGCATGCATTTGTTCCACAAAACATAGCTTTGATTTAAACCATGTTTTACTTCAATACTTTGTTTTTGTGCATATGGTTTAGTTGATATATTTCACTAGCCATACATATCATTTTGGTTACACATTACATGATTTACATTTGACACATGAACATTATTGACATTGGTTACACATTACATGATTTACATTTGACACAAGAACATTATTGACATTGGTTATACATTACATGACTTACATCTTGACATAAACATTTTAACATATTATTCA